>PVKN010021465.1:0-15527 GCA_004027915.1 Capromys pilorides
ACAAGCTTTTGCTAAGAAAAAAAAGTAAAAACTTACCTTAAAATTTGTGTCTGGGAATTGTGTCTATGTGCATTACAGAAGAATGCTATTTTAAAATCCTTGAAGGGTTTTCTGGGTCTTTCAAACTTAAATATTTACACTGACCCCAATAAATTTATATCTAACTAAATTCTCCTATGACCAAAAACAAACTGTCCTGGAAAGTAATGATGCCCATAAGTGAATTTACTTGAAAGCCTATAAAAAGAAATTTACTAGCCATCAGCTTTTATTTATTTTATTTTCAGGTATTGGAATCAATCTCAGGACCTTATGCTCGCCAGGGAAGCATTTATTCCAGTCAGCTATATCTCCAGCCCTAGCCATAGGCTTTTAAACAGCAAAGTTCAGGGTACCTTCAACACCTCCTGGTTTCATTCCAGACTTGTGGAAGCTTTTACACTTATAAACACAAGCCCAGATCTTTCAGGAAATTAGGAAGAAATACAGAGGGCAATGTGTAGTCAGACAGAAGGTCATGCATAAGCAAAAAAGAAACCTGCCCATTTCTTCTCATAGACTGAGTGAGGCAGCTTTCAAATGGACTTCCATTAGATAATGTCTAATAGACAGGAACTACTCAAACTCTCCCACTTCTCTGCTGTAATAAGTTGAAGATATTTGTTGTCCAACTAGGCTTTTGTTGTTAAGTAAAATAATCAAGTAGAATCTGCCAGTCTTTGTAAAACACTGTTGTTTAAGAGAGCAGTCCTAAGAGCATTTTGGAATAAACTAATCCTAAAACTGATGTAGTCAGCATTAACCCAAGACCATTGAAGGGATGGGAGATAGGCAAACATGGCCCCTTACCTTTTTGTTGTTGTTTTTGTTTTGTATTTAGTACAGGATCTACAGGGTCTCACTATGTAGATCAGATTCATGGTGATCCTTTTGTTTTCAGACTCCCAAAGGCTGGGATTGCAGGTGTGGACCACCATGCCCAGTCTCAGTCTCTGTCTCAGTGCACCCCGTGCATGGGGCCAGCATAGCACACCAGGAATTGGACTCAAGTCACTGCACTGTGCCTAAGCAGGCCCTGTAGTCTGCGGAGCTATCTGCCCAGCCTAGGGCCCTTTACTTGATATTTATTGAAAATATGATTTGTACTTCTGGGGAAGGCAAGAACATAATAAAAGCCCTTTTTTGCCTCAAGCCATAATGTTTTTTAATAATGCATAGTAAAGTACTACTTCTTAGGGCTATTTCAACTAATATTAAAAACTGTGCTACACTGTATTACATAACATTTTCTGAGGTGCTACAAAAGTGCTGTTTTAGTGTATGCCACATTATCTGTGTTCCACCACCTCTGATCATAAGTGTTTAAGATCCTATCAAATTCAAATTTATAATTACATCTTCTTTATGATATTCAGTCTTTTTTGTTTGTTTGTTTTATTTTTGTTTTTGTTTTGAGACAGGATCTGTCTATGTAGCTCAGGCAGACCTTAAGCTCACTATATAGCCCAAGCTGGCCTATAACTCACGGTAATCCTTCTGCTTCAGCCCCTCAAGTGTTGACACGATAACCACACATGATCATGCGCTTCTTTCCATGTGAAACTAAAAATGTACTTCTAAATGTCAAACACATAAACTATAAATCTTATTAGTCAACACAGGCAAAATTCATATTGCCAGTTAGAGAACACCATGGTTGCATCTTTGAAAACATTTCCTTATATCACATGAATAAGAAGGTATCTGGGTTTGCCAGCAGGCTGGGCCTGAAAGTTCTCAAGACTAAAATAAGGAAACTGTCCCACCCTTGAAAAATAAGTTCACAGATTTGCTATTCCTTCATAGAAAAAAAAATCAAGATATGTTAATAAGAGACCATGAGAGAATTTATTGGACAGCAATTTTGGGAATCAAGAGTAAAGTTCAGGCCAGGTACGGTATTGCATTCCTGTAATCCCAGCACTTGGGAGGCTGAGGTAGGAGAAGCCCCTTGAGTTTTAGGCCAGTTTGGGCTGTGCAGCGAATTCAAGGCAAGTCTGAACTAGAAAATGAGACCTTGTCTCAAAAGAACTAAAAAAATAAAAAATGATGAGTGGAATATGGTGTCCCAAAACAAATGTAAATGAGATGCGTTATGAGCTGAAGTATGATATACTTAAGGGAGTGCCTTCAAAATGTATGATCGAGGATGTGTAATCCTAGTGTCTGTCAGGTTACCTACCTGGTTGACAGATTGCATCATAATACAGCTATTTGCAAGAGTTTGAAGTTGAGGTATTTTCCATTAATACTGTTGCTTCCTGAGAGGTGAAGAAGTGCATTTATGAGTGAAAAGGACAAACTGAAAGCCAAGAATTATAGGCACTTTGCATCTTTAAAACTTGTGGGATTTTCTTCAACTTTCTTTCTTTCTTCTTCTCTTTCTTTTGTTCTTTCTTTCTTTTCTTTTCTTTTCTTTTTCTGAGTTTCCTAGGAGGGAAAAGGTCCTGAAGCAGTTAAGTACAATTTCAAAGTTTTGACTTTCTTGTCTCCTGTCTGCCTAGATTTTTACTTCTTCCATCCTGGCTCAGTTTTCTAATTTAAGTATCAAGAACTCCTGTTTTTAGACTAATCTAGTAATATTTAAGAGATATACAAATGCAGGCTTATATACAGATATAATATATAATACACATAATGTATGCCAACATATAAAGCAAAGACTTAAATTTACCATTTAGCAGAATTTTTCTTTTGTTTTGTGAGGAGGGTCTTACTACATAGCACAGGCTAACTCTCATTGATGCTAGCACTCTAGCCTAGAGATAGCTGGGATTACAGGCTTTCCCACCTCTTGTGCTTTTTTCTGTTCAACCCAGTTCATGAAAGAACAATAAGTACTGGAGCCTTGGCTCTTTGGCATATGAGTAAAACTGAACCACTGATCTTCTCCAGTATATTTAGCATGTCTCTGTGTACCTGAAGGGATTACACCCTGGTTCACATGACTGTTCCTTTAGCAGAGTTCACATGTCTGAAATATCTTGACCATAGTCTGAAAAGTTCTTTTTCCAGTGAATAACTTTGAGGCCATCCAATGGGTTTTGTCTTGCCTCAAGCGAAAAGTTTGGTGTTAAGAATTAATAGTTTTATGTTCACCAGACAAGCAAGGAACAATATACCATCACCAGACCATAACCATCCCAACGGAAGGACAGGAAAATCATGGGACATAGACCATTTGATTTTTGACTGGGCACATTTGAAGGTAGGGCCCTCCAGCACTTTTGCAACTGCATCAGCCAATTGATTACCTTGCGAAACTCCATAAACTTTTTTGGTGCCCTCTATAATGAATTACTGTTTCTGTGGAGAGCATAATACACAACACATATAATACGTATTGGGGGGAGTGTATTGGTCATTAGATCTCTCCTTTCTTTATAAAAGTCCCAGAATTCTGGGCTTCCAATTTGTCCTTTTTACACATAACTGCACTTCATCCCCTAGTCAGGAAGAAATATTAATGGGCAATAATTCAGCTTCAAACTCTTGCAAATGGCTTGTCTTATGATATAATCCACCAGCCAAGTGGGTAACCTGATAGACAGTAGGATTACACACCCTTGATCCTGCATCTTGAAGGCACCCCCTTAAGTATACCACACTTCAGCTCATAATGCATCTTATTTGCAGTTCTCTTGGAACACCCACTACCTTCAACTCCTCATTTTTTATTGTTTTAGTTCTTTTTGAGACAAGGTGTCACTTTCTAGCTTAGACTTGCCTGGAACTCACTGCATAGCCCAAACTGACCTCAAACTCATGAGGCTTCTCCTGCCCCTGCCTCCCTAGCATGCAGCACTAGGAAAGCATATTTTGAATTAGTATAAATCCTGACTTTATTTCCTTCTCTGAGTTGTAAATTTCTTATCTGAACTATGAATTCTTCTAGATACACTCTAGTCCCAAATGAAGGGCAAGTGAAGAACTTGAAAATGTCTGATTGTAGTATGATGGCTGTGTGTTCTGCCCTACTTAGCCTATGTTTCTTGAAGGAAGAAAATAGTCAAGTCACAGAAGGAAGCCCAATCAGGATCAGTAAGGGATGTCTAACAAGTCTCTGGCTATGTATGTATGTATGGACAATCAGTTGCTGACAGTTGTGTCTTTCCACTTCAATTTCTTCCTTTTGTCAGAAAGATGGTAAGGTTTAAGGCGAAAGATGTCTTCATTTGAATGAAGTTCTATTATAAATGAATATCTGCTATAAAATTCAGCAGAGCACATGTGCCTTGGTCCTTCTAGAAATTGAGCTGGTGAGATCTTGACCAGAAGTCAGCTCGGATCTTCTGGTACCAGGAGAGCTATAACAGCCCCAGCTCTAAGGTACACAGGCATCCTTTTGCTACAATGCCTAATTCATGAGTCAGATATCCTACAGGCTGTTGGGCAGGTCCTCCGTTCTGGGTAAACATTCCCAGCACCATGTCCTAGTTATCCTCAACATGTGTATTAAAAAGGTATCCTGTCAGTAGGTTCAGTTCATTTAGAAGCAATTGTTTGAGCTTCTGGAATGCAATTTGGGAATCAGGTTCCAAGGTTAAAATGTATTTAACTTCCATGAGGCTTCCTTTATAAACTGATGGAGGGGTCATGTGATCTGACTCTACCCCGCCATACATAGGCAACTCCTTAGCTACTTTATGGTCTTAGGCTATGCAAACAAAAGTGTTAATCATCTCTTCCCCAGCCTTTGGTGTCCCTTACGTATGATAAGGACCAAGTATTTTACCTCCAGGCTGCAAAGTTGTGACTTAGACCTAGAGACCTTATAACTTTTGTCTGCTATATAATTCAGCAGAGCGCATGTGCCTTGGCTGGAGAGCTCTTCCAAGGGGACACAGAATGGTATGTTATTTAGATATGGAACTGTGACTTGGGAAAATTCATAACATACCAAGTTGGGGGAAAGCACACGCTCAGAAAGATGAGGCCTGTCTCAGAACCCTTGGAGATTCACAGTTCAATTCATTTGACAGGGCATGATCATGAGGATTTTCAAAGGAAGAAACTGGGAATCTGTATAAAGGAATACAAAGGGAGAGACTTCTTATATCTAACTCTGAAACCAGCTGGCTTCTGAGAAAGGAAAATCTACGAGGTAGGCACCACCAGGTGGCTTGGAACCACTGCTTCATTTACCATTCTGAGGTCCTAGAGCAACCTGCACTCTATTGGATTTCTTTTTTTTTTTTTTTTTTAATAGGACTAGGGTTCAAACTCATGACCTTGCACTTGCCAGGCAGGCACTTGTGCCACAGAGCTATCTCCTCAACATCTCCAATGGACTTTGAACTCCAAAGATTGGAGTGTTGCAAGGGCTGTTATAGGATATAATTTTGTACCCATAAATTGCCAGTTTAAAGCAATGCTTATTTTTCACTTCAAGCCTTAAAGAGTTTATCTGTGGTGAAGAAAACAGTGGAATCTTTAAGATGTGTTTATATTGAAGCAGCTCTTATTGCTCTTCCTCTTTTACGTTTAGTTGCCCGTATTTCAGAATTTATTTCTGGCTCCATCAGAGGGAGGCAGCCTACGTGACCTGGATGAATGTATATTAAAGTATTCAAGCAATTCGACCCAGAAAGGAGAAGAGGTAGTCACAATCAAAAAGGAATGGGAAAAGATAAAGTCATCCCAGTGACAGCCTAAGACTTGTGAGAAATAGCAAGTTACATCTTCTCCAGTGACTTTTTCACTGAAATATTGTGGAAGGAAAGAAGTCCAGAGTTGAAAAGAAGGACTAAGAGACACAGGCCAGTGTCCAGCAATGGTCTGCTTTCTGTTCCCTCCATATTCATAATTACCTAGGGCTCTTTCATAGAGATGACAGCCTGGTCAGGGGGAGAAGGCAGGGAATTCCATGGGGCCCTGCAGTCTGCTGGACCAGCTGGAAGAATGGCTCTGATAAAGGGACCTCTGTTTCAGGAAGCAGCCCAACTTTGAGTGGTCATCTTTGCAATCAGAGCATGGATCTAGGGAACACTTTTTAAAAATATTTTATTTATATTTATTTGGTACAGGGTCTCACTATACAGCTCTGACCCATGGTGATCCTCCTGCTTCAGCCTCCCCAGCACTGGGATTATAGGCATGCACCACTATGCCTGGTTTGAGTGGCCAGCTTGGTAGGCCTGGGATTCTCGGACCAGCATAGCATGTGATACCAGGGATCAAACCTGGATCCTTGCACTTCCCAGGCAGGTCCTGAGATGCCAAGCTATCTCCCCAGCCCTCTGGGAGTTTCTTGTCAAGACAATTTTTGTCAGTGCCTCCTAAGGTTGCCTGGCTTTCTTCAGTGGTAGCAGGTACATTCAACCATCAAGCTCTCCTTGGAATTTTGGGCATCAGACTTAGAGTCTATTCCTTTTCAGGTGACAACCAAGGCAGCCACTATCACTTGGTCTCTGTTTTCTCTCCTTGACCATCTCCTGGTCTTAATTCTAAAATACTATTGAGACAATTCTCACTGAAATGTCAAGTGAGCTATGTTGAGCAAAAGCCAACTTTTGTACCTTTTTCCTAATACCTGAAGCTGATTGGATAGTAAAATTGTTTTTAGGAATAACCTGTCCTTTTACTAAATCAGGAGCCAGGAATATATGTTTTGATGAGCTAAGTATGCAGAGGCATTCTCATGTTTCACTTGGTGAACAGCTGATATTTAAAATGATGGAAAGGCTCAGTCCTCATCCTACGTAGACTTTCAAGAATGCATGTCTAGAGATATTTCTTATTCCTAGTTCCCGTCTGGCTGGTAAGTGAGTAGAGATCTTCTATAGGAACTATTTTGGCTCCAGTAGGAACAAGTTGTTACCCTGGATGCCTGTCTTCTGATCTTTTAAAATGAACAGTACAATACTCATCTCCACAAGTAATAACAGCTTGTAGTGCTGCTTGTCTCTTATTTGAAGTCAATGCTTGATTTAAGAGTAACATTACATCTCTCTAATCTAGTTCATAAGTCTGAATAAGTCAAATAAAGAACTGACTATACTTATCATTGCTAAAAAACTTCCCAGATCTTGTTAACATTTGAGTTGGCTAAGAGGAAAGGACATGTGGACAGGGACAGGGTTCAATTCTCCACCCACCTCCTGAATGGATATTGTCCTTGAGGAACTTGAACAGGATTGGAATGAGATGAAGAAAGCCCAGTTGGGGCTTTTGCTAAGGTTGTCTGAGAAGTCTCACCCATAGAGTGCTGAAGGCATGTGAGAGAAACCTTAGTCTCAGTAACAGCAGGTGAGCCTTTGATGAAGATTGGCTTGATGAGGACTGCTTTGGAAACCTCATCCTCAGGATCCCAGTAGTAAGTAAGGGTGAACTCAGGCAGATGAATTTAAATGTGTGTTAAGGACCATAGGTGTTGGGTTTTCCTGTGACTTACATTTACATTTTGAACACAAGTAAGCTTTATCTCTTAATGCAAAGACAGTCTGAGCATAAGGTAATTCTGACCATTTTCCTTCTCTCCTATAATACAACTCTAGTTGTAAAATAGTATCATAACCAATACTTTCCTCTGTGTTCCATTTTGTCTCTGGGGGTAGGCAGGGTATAAACAAATCCAAAAAAAAAATATTGAGCAACTCTTTCTCAATATGTGAGAGTCAAATAATTTGCAATGGTTAAGAATGTAGTCTAAAGAAGTAAGAGAATTTGCACTGAGTTTTCAATCCACAAAAGAACAAAGGGAGAATAGGTATCAGTTTTAAATCTCTACTTGATTTCTATATTCTCTCCCTCAAGTTTACCTGTTCTAGAGTGACCAGAAGATAGGTCAGGCTGACTAGCCACCATAATTAATGCATCCTACCTTCTCTGGAAACTCATACTTCTAACTTCTAACTCTAGCATGTGTTTCCAAAGCTACAAAATGCAGTTGATTCTAGCTACAACAGTCATGTTTTAAAAAAGGAACAACTGGCTGGTTAAATAGCTCAGTGGATTAAAGTGTCTGCAAGCGGGGACAGGGGGTGGGAGTTTGATCCCTGCATCTGCTTTGCTGGCTCAGCCCCCAGTATGCACTGAGATGGCAATTTAGACTGGGCATGGTGGCACGTATCTGTAATCCCAGCACTTAGGAGGCTATAAACAGGTGAATCACTACGAGTCTGATCTAGTAGTGAGACCCTGAACACCCTGTAGGCCCTTACCTGAAAATACAATCAGTCAATCAATCAATCAATAAATGGAACAATTGCTAACAAAATTAAACCAAAAATCCAGAGAGCTGAACAGCTGCTTTTCAATTTGTCTTGGTTACTTTTCTCTCACTGCCAGGGGAAAAAAATACCTGAAGTCCAGAATTAAGGAAAGGCTTATTTAGTTCACAGTTGGTAGAGGTTTCAGTCCATATTTAGCTGATTTCAGTCATGGTGGCACATGGCAGAAGGCAACAGTTCATGAGGTGAAAAACAGCAAAACAGCAAGAGCAAAAGGGGTGGAGCAGTGGCAGACAGCAAGCCTCTTTCTCTCCATTATATTGGGGGCAGAGGACCTCCCTCAGGACAGGTGTAGCACCCGCACCCATATTTCCAGCATTTAACCATGAATCAATCAGAAACTCTAAGCCCTTCCAAGAGAGCATACAGCTTTGAGGGAAATCCTAAACATAAACTATAATACAATTCTTGGAAAAAAATGAGAGGAAAAAATCAGGCGTAAATTAGAAGTGGTTGATGCACCTCCAGAGGCAAGTAATGGCTTAGAAAAGTCCTGCACAACACCTTTGGGTGAAGATGTCCTGTGCTGTCACCAATAAATGCAGTAACTATTTATGCCAAAAATATCATATACAAAACAGAAATACAAGATCTTGCCTGCAAAAGTGAAATGTCTCATCAAAGGAACATCATATTCTTGTCATGTGCTGTCTACCTAATTAAGCAGCATTTTTTCATATCAGCAAGACAAGGCTTAATTTTATGCAAAAACCACTCTAAAATGTGCATGTCTCTCTATCAGCAACACACTTATGAAACTCGCAGGTTAAAACCTGTGCTCATAGTTTGGCCACTACTAATTACACATTAGTAAAAGTGTTTCCCTCCACTATACATCTAAATGGTGATGTCCATGCCTAGGTGGGGAGAGAGAGCCAGGAGGTTGGGGATGCTCCCTTACAGTGAAGGTGTTTCAGTTCCTTAAATACTGTGCTTCAGGAAGTACCTCTTATGGACTCCCCCAGAAATCAATTCTTTCTATGGGTTCTCAGGTTCAGCTATCTGTAGCTAAGAGACTGTGACCAGAACACTAAGCAGGGACATTATTTTCATGTGTGACCTCTCAGGCAAAATCTGATGTCTCATCTGACGCAAAGATGGGGTGTGTGTTCCTTATCACCTGTCTTCGGTGTTAGCAAATGTACATTTTCTGTGGCATGAACTTAAAAGATCTTATTTACTATATAGGAAGCAAAGGTTGGGACAGCTCAGGGTTTCTCCTTCTTCAATGTTCAGCAGAACCATGTCTTCCAAAGAGGAAAGTACAAAGTGACAGAACAAGAAGAGAAATGAGATCAAAAAGAAGTCTTCTTCTCACACTCAAAGTGAGTTGTTGAGACAGTTTGCCTAAGAGTTGTTCCTCTCAGCCTGCGAAGGTAGGAGTGGGAAACTTCAAGAGCTAAGATTCCCACCTCTATAGAAGAAGATCAGACCTGAGAGGAACCTGAGGCAGAACAGACTGGACATTCCCATCTCTAGTGGTGAGGGGGATGAGGCCAGATTATCTAGTGAAAACTGGCTTCCAAGTCTTAAGAAATATTGCTGACCTATTGGCTTTTAACTGTCACTTGAAGTCCCACAATTTACTAATGGTCATGCATATCTCCTAAATATAAGCAAGATTGTATAAAAATGTCATTTTATAGTATTTCAGAGATCCACCTGTGGGTTAGTAAAAGGCCACTAGAGGATGCTCTAACAGTACTTTTACCTAAGCTAAAACAACAGTCAAAACAAGTCACACAGGTCAAATAAGGAGCACCAATAAATTCAGTAACTATTTAGGCCAAAAACATCATATACAAAACAGAAATACAAGATCTTGCCTGCAAAAGTGAAATGTCTCATCAAAGGAACATCATATTCTTGTCATGTTCTCAATTTAAATTTATCATCATTTTAACAAGAAACAATATGTAAAAAAGACAAGGCATAAAAATTCAAGGCATAAGCAACTGATAAACAAGGGCGACAACTTCTGATTATTTACACAAGTCACAATCCAGAAATCATGAAACAAAAGCAAACTCTTATCTTCTTCTACACCCTTATCTCAGTTTGGACCTACAAATGATATATAGGAAATAATGTAACTCCCAATCAGCTAGATATCAGATATGCTGTTTTGTTTCCCAAAAGTCAAAGAATGAATTTTAAGGAACAAGGAAAGTTAGCAGTAGGAAAAACTTACTGAGTGAAATAGCTCCTGAGAAACTGAAGAGGATCCCTGTTGGGTTGCCAATGAGCCCATTTCTCAGTTTTGTGGAACAACATGGGTCAAAACTGTGATCAGGCAATAAGACTGAAAGTATAGCCACTTAGGTAATACTGATCCAATGGGGAAACATGGAAAAAGCAAAAGACCTTTTTGTAGAAAGGGCTGAATCAGTGGATACTGGACATCCCCTTGGGTGACTGATGTCTCTTTATACTTTGTAAAGCAGGTGATACCAGATATGCCTTGGTGAAGTCCATAGGTCTGCTCATTCTGTCTTCATCTTGAGGCCTGTCCTCCAACAGATGTGCCTCCAGCCACGGTTGTAATGTATTCTCAGGTTCTGCTCTAGCATTGTCTGACTGCCTGTATTATTTCTACTAATATACCTGTCTATAATACTTGTGCCTTATCTTCCAGAGTGGGAGGATGACAGGCTATGACACCACATGCTGCAGTTTGCTGGCTTTTTAAAAGTTACACCATTAACACAATTTTTGTTTCTGCAGTCCTAAGCAAACCAGGCATGCTGGCGCAAACCTGTAATTCCATAACTCAGGAGATTAAGGCAACAGGATCACAGTGGTTTGAAGCCACCCTGGGCTACAGAGTGAGTTCTACTCCAGCCTGAACTACATAGAGAGACCCTGTCTCAAATAAGTAAACACCCAGAAAGCTCAAAATAAATAGCCCTAAGCAATACTGACTCCTGAATTTGTGTGTCTGAGAGTAGAGTTTTGGTTGTGGTGAGGTGAGAAATATACATCTTGTAAGAGTTTGATTGCTCTGTTATTCTGAGTTTGATTTTCCTGAATACCACCCCCACCAAGCCTTAATTTAGTGTATGTCTTAAGGAATTGAAAACTCTTGTTCCATTGTGCTGAAATTTAAACCTAAAAATAAATAAGTAAATAAATGAATACGTAAAATAAAACTTAGACGTAATTGGTCAGTTTATACATCTTGCTTTATTGCTCAAGGTCTCTGTTACAAAAAAAAAATAGTAACCAGTTTAGAAACAGTATTCCCCGCCCATCAAAACACACACACACACACACACACACACACACAAAGGCAAGCTTCTTCTAGTCAAATTTCTCCATTTTTCTAGTGAAGGAATAGAGGAGGCAGGAGACAAAACAGCAATTTCCAGCAAACAGAAGTATGCCAAATATTTTGAAATACAATTGTTTTGAAACAATCTGAGGGCTTTTAGCCATAATGAGGAGAAATTTAAAGCCCCATAAGAAATTCACCAACCTTCGCCAAGTGAGTAGCACAAAAGACTCTTACTTATACTTCCCGTTAATCCAGAAAAAGGCAAGAAAGCAGCTATGACTGTATGGTGTGATCCTGGTTAAAGTTACCCCAAAGAATAATCTTAAAGACAGTCATATAAAAACAAGTGAATGCTGTGCTATTATGTGGCCCATGTTATTGACAATAAAATCACCTCTTCCTAAATCTCATGTAGCTAGAACTTCTCTAAGGAGCCACAATGTGCCACAAGTACTTTTAATTCCCAATAAGATCATAGCAGAGCTTTCCAAATACATGCAAGGGTTTCTAGCCTCTAAAAGTTTCTTAATCCATACTTTGCCTGTTAGAAAAAAAAATATGAAGGCTTGATTCTCCCATTAGCTCATAAGGAAACCTCAGAGCAGCTCAAGGTACACAATGCGTGACAGACATCTCTTACCAGGAGTTTTGAGGTGGTCAGGCTCCTCCTGGAGGTGCTTTTTGTGGTTCTTGCTACCCTTATAAAAGAATTTATTAAGATAAATACACAAAATTAGTGAGGTTTTACATTTAGGAAAGGTAGGCTAATAAACAGGCTCGGCATATTGAGAGAGACAAGTTAAAATCAGAAAAGATTCACTCTGAAGAGTGGAAGTAGGTCATTGTGAAAGAGAGCAACTGTGGCCCTGAGTCTGATGCAGCCCTATTTGTATCTCATACTCCTCAGAAAGATTTCAGCTGTTGGTTGCCCTGTTGTTACCTGGTTTGAAAGTATTGGAATCTCCTTCTACAGCTCTTTTGGTCTTGAGTAAAGAAATTGGTCAAGACAAGCGCAATTGCAGCACAGGTTTACATTTATTAAAGGTAGCAGAAAACAAGCTTTATAAAGAGGAAGTCTGGGCCAAGATTGTAAAAGTCAGAAATTAAGTGTGCTCTACAGAATGGGAACAGGTTACCATGAACAAGTACAGTATGATAAACTCAGTGTGGGCTGGACTTTTGTATTTTGCACTTCCTAGGCTGGCATCAAATCTAGGCTGTTCTGTGGAAATCTTGCCCAAGTTCTCCTGAGAAGTCCACATATAGGGCTTTGGTAACTGTTCTGCAAATGTGACCTGCAATTTTGTGATGAAGGAATCATTCCTACCCCTTCAAGCAGCTTTTGCCATGCACTGGTCTCCTAACTTACTGTCAAACACCTGCTTGGTATCTCATGACAAGAATCAAAGATAACACTTTCTGAGTGGCCCCATCCACAGGGCTTTGGGATTGCTTTTATACGCATCCTGGATCTCCATGATTGATATAGGATATGGCCAACCTCCTGTCTCATATCCCCAGATGAATTCATAAGGACTCACAAAGACAAGCACATGAAAGGACTAATCTTAGTTTCTCTCTGTAGAATGTATGTAGCTTCTACTGGCTCAGAAATTGTTGTCTTGTCCTAAAAGAGGTAGCTTCCTAGACAAATAGAATGCTCTCTTGCATCTTTAAGTGGCTGGTCATTCCTGGCTTACATTCAAATAGTAAAGAAGGCACAACTGAGATAGCCCCTTCATTACAGAATATTAGCAACACCTCATTCAGTTTTTATGCAGCTTCTAGAAGGTTCTTAACACCTGTTGCTCATCACAGGGTGACAGTGGTTATGAGAAAGAAAAAAAAAAAAAAGAAAATCAAAACAAGTGAATATTTCAAACCAAAAATTTCAAATGCCTCTTCTGCATCTGAATTTCTTTTGGCACCAGTGATCTCAAAATCCCTACCATAGGCCTAAATGGTCACAAATTGTGAACATACTTGACTCACCCCAAATGATACTGTCAAGCAGATAATGCTCCAAAATTATCCTCAGTAGGTACAAAATAGTTCCAAACATTGAAGGTCCATACCTCATCCAAATAGCACTGTCAAATGAAGGCCCAGATGGGAGGGGGTAGGGGAGAGAGAGAGAGAGAGCGAGCAAACCCCTGGAGTTACTCTTATAGGTTTCCAGCAGATAACCATGATAAGCCCTGTCACTTCCTTAAACAATCGTTTTGTTTTGTGCAACAAAAGCCTTTGTGTGGGCAGCTTGTGCCGTGACCAAGAATGAAGGGAGACTCTTGTGCAAAGGTATCCACGGTAACTGCTGGGATGTTCTTGGGTCCTGATCACAGGTTCAGCCGGCCTAAAACAGTGAGTCATTTTCCTTAAGTGTTTTGTGGGAGGCATATACTTCTTAGAATCTGGGACTTACCTCCTGGCATGTATTGGTTATATGCTCAGGAGGAGGAAGTATATGGAAGTTGCTTCTCTTCAAAAAAAATACTCTTAATTTTGAAGTTCCATTTTTCTTGACCAGCTATATATTTTACACCACAGTGATGCACTGGTTACAACTGATAAGCCAACAGATTCATCATTATTTGCCAAAATTCATAATTCTATTAGGATTCACTCTGGGTATAGGAAGTAATTTATTTAGTTAACTTGTGAGAAAGACAGCCAGCTAGGGGAAGGGCATGGCATTTCACAAAAGTTAGAATAAGCAGTGAAATAGGACTTTGACAAGAGTTTCTTCAGGCAGCATGGACTATAGCCCACTCTACTCTGCTATGGGGAGATATAGCCATTCCCTACTAAATTCTTAAATTTTGAGGAAATTATAATCTACATTACTGAATTCCTTCTGAGATCCCAATTTCCTGAAATCCTTCCATGTTAAAGAACTTGGTTAAATGTCTGAGTTCAAATTCATCATTCTAGATCCGCAGAGATGCCTGTGATAGGCAACTGCTAAGCAGTTGTGCAATTTCTGTGCTATACTTAGCTGTATATTGGAGGACCATCTGCCCAGTCATTCCAGTCTCCTTGAAATCCAGGAGCTATTTTCATTTTCCAAAAAAAAAAATCTCTTAATCTCCTTTGGTTCACAACTTTATTCTTTGATAGTTGAAGAACCACAAGCCTGGTAAACATAGTACATTGCATTCTATGTTTGGGCAAATGTGTATTGATGTATATTTACCATCACTTTATCTCAGGGTAATTTAAAAAGTCTTACATGCTCTGTCTAATCAACCTTTTCTCCTAATTTGGATCCACTGATCTTTTCATTCTCCCACAGTTTTACCTTTCCCAGAATGTGATATATTTGGGGTTATACAGTATGTAATTTTTCCAGATTGACCTCTTTTACTTGGGAAGATATATTTAAGATTACTCTGGATGCCAGTCAGATAGCTCAACAGACTAAGCATCTGCCTGATAAGCACAGAGACTGGGACCCTATTTCCTGAACCACAGACTCCCCTGGCCCTGCTCCCCGAGTGCTCTGAGCTAGCACCAAGACTGGGCATGGTGGTGCATGCCTGTAATCCCAGAGCTGGGGAGGCTGAAAACAGAAGGATCACTATGAGTCCAAGATGCATAGTGAGACCTGTACCAAATACATTTTTTTTTTTTTTTTGTGGTACTGGGAATTGAACTCAGGACCCTGTGCTTGCCAGGCAAGCACTCATTATACTGAGCTACCTCCCTGGCCCCCCAAATACATTTTATAAAAAAAATTCTGTGCTTTATTACTAAATAACATATATTTATTTGTAGCTCTCAATTCAAATGGTGAATAAAACCTATCCTGATAGCTTCTTTCCATCATACTAGCATATTAGGTACTATGATTCTATTAGATTTTTCTAAAAGCTTTTTGGAGTCAAGAAAATGATATTTAAGAGTTATACAATGGGAGACAAAACAATTTTTCTATGTGAGGTGATTTTAGTCTCCACAGAAAAACAAAATATTTCACTGTTCAA
>PVKN010021466.1:0-15527 GCA_004027915.1 Capromys pilorides
TTTCTTTCTTTCTTTCTTTCTTTCTTTCTTTCTTTCTTTCTTTCTTTCTTTTTTTCTTTCCTCTTCCTCTTCTTCCTCTTTTCTCTCTTCTCTCTTTCTTCCCTCTCTTTTTTAAAGACAGGATCTTGCTATGTAATTCAAGCTGTGCATTAAATCACTATATAGCCCGGATCAGCCTGAAACACACAATAATCTTCCTGCCTCAGCCTCCCAAGTGCAGGGATTACAGGTGTGAACCTCACCCAGATGTGTGATTAATTTTGATAGCAAACATAAATTAATGTAACAAAACAATGTCTCTTATTGCAACTAAAATATAGGCCCCAATGGATCTACCATCAAGGTAAACTAAATCATCTCCACATCTTTGTAGTCACTGAAATTTTGTAAACCTTATTTCATATCTGAGTTTTGTCTCAGTATGGCAGAAATATGGCTGGAGATATGGAAGGTGACAGGGTAACATAAACTATTCCCTTAAATTAACAAAATTACAAGGCCATCTTTGGCACTCATGTAGCATGTCTACAGGGGCTTGAGTTTTTTAAGACAGTGAAGACAAAATCCAAGCTGGACAGAATATGCTGTTCGTTCCAGGGTGTTGTCATTGCTCTGTATGCATAAGAGAAGATATGGTGGAGCACAGCTACTTCTAGAAAGCCACCATCACACACTTAATTTAATCCTCACAGCGTGGCCATTCATTCAAGCGACCTGGCATCACGTTGAAGCTTTTCTGCCTGTCTCATTCACCCGCCTTTTTCCTTCCACATGCATGCAAAGCATTTTACCGTGGCAGTGTATTTACACCAGCAGGCTGGTGTGTGTAGGAAACACAGGAAAATAGTACGGAGGTTCAAGAAACCTTCATAAATATGGACGTTGCAGCTCAGCGATGTCTCTCCAGGAAGCCATTATAACACGCCTTGCTATGTACCGTGCATATTACACATTGCACAGATGGTCTCTACAGTTGAAGATGTCATAAATTCACCAAGACTGCCTGTGTTGCAATCTTTCAGAAAAAGTCATTAGAGATTTTTTAAACTCAAGGTGAGGGAAGGTGCTTTCTTTCTTTTCCCTCGTGAGGTTTTTCTACCTCCTTCCCTGCTTCCCTCCCTTCTTCCTGAAACCCTTCATTCGTCCTGTTTTGGAACAGTGGTGTGAGTCAGTCAAGTAAAAAGGAACCGTAGACAAATAAATACGAACAGCACCAGTTCACATAAAATGAATGTTTCAGTTTGTTAGTGTTCAGTTATTCATCACACGTTCTCTCAGCGAGCAGGAGTGGAGCGGTATTTCTTGTTACCCATATGCTAAGTACTCCGTGTCAGTACTGTTGTCATGGATACGCCCAGGCAGGCCTTGGCCTGCTGCTCATGGGGAATGGATGGGCTGAAGCTAAATGGTGGGCGCCAGCGCACCACGCTTGCGGAAGCCCGGGCTGAGCAGTTGCTGCAGGTGCCAGGCCCCCTCCCATGTGCCTGGAGAAGACCACAGGAAGCAGCCCCGGTCCCCACACTCCTCACTGCCTTGGAGAGAGGCGCTAGAGGGGAAGGGCAGGGGTGCGCGGAGAAGGGACAGATTAAATAGGCCAGCAAGTCTAAACGGGCCGCTGAGGAGGAGCCAAAGGAGGCAGACGAAAATCAGAAGAGTCCAAATGAGCAAACGGCCCTGGCAATGCTATGATCCCTGTCAGCCTTAGCAGCCCATCACCTCCTCCAGCTCTTTTTATTTCTTTCAGAGCTCCCTAAACTCCTTGGCAATACCGCGCACCCAGTAGGTGATGGATAATCGCTTGCTGAGTTACATGTTGTGCTTTCCTTCCACTTCCTTAATCAGAAAATAAACATCCACTGTGCCAAGAGCCGCCAGGGAAGAACAACTTTCAAGACACGGCTCCGGCACCCAGGGGTAGCGGCGGGCTTTGGTCTTGGCCATGGTCTGATGCAGGTCTAGAGAGCTGTTGCTCTCTCAGGGACTTACCATACTCCAGGGAATGAGAGGGCCTAGGAGACAGGGACAAAACCAGGGAGCAGCATGCCTGGACACTGAGAGCCAGACTCTGGCCATCTGCCATGGATGCTTTAGAGTGTCTCAACAGCAGCTATAGCTGCTGTCTCAGAAGCTGAGTAGCGGCCACACTCAGGGCGCACCAGGCGCGACCTCATCCCATAAGGAATCGCGGTGTTTCCAGCAAGAGATGTGGCTGGACTCCACCACATGTATGAGTCAGTCTACTTGAAAATGTCAAACACTTGGCCCAAGAGGCATCCTGCTAGCCGGGTTGTCACAGAGGATACCCTACATGGACCTACTGCAGGTGGAACAGGAAGGAGAAAGTAACGTTGCTTTCAGGTGCTGATATGGACTTTCCAGATCACACTGGGGTAGTCGTGCGATTGCCCTAGACAAGAGATGCTGAGCTATCTCAAGAGTTGACCTGTGAGTGTCAGCTTTGCAACTCCTACTTAGAGGAAGGGGAAGAACTTACGCGTCTCTCTAAAACAGCCATCCATGGCAGCAATGAAGGAAGGCAATGCCCGGAAATCTGTACCAACTATGAATAATTTTGCAGTCTGGCAAAGACTTTGCATTTGAGTACATAGTTTTTCGCTATAAAAGTAAGACTTTTTCCAAGCAATTGGGTAGAGAATCATGAGAAGTGTGCACTGCCTCCTCCCCCTGGAACATTCTGGGAGATTTCCCTCTATTGCTGCCTAAGGGAAGCAGGCTTCAGACAACAAGTCAGAACTGATGGCTTTGCCTTGTATTCTATACTTTATGTATATTGCTCTTTGGTCTCCTCTCTGTTGTGGGGTGAATTGTGTACCCTCAAAAGTCATATGCTGAAGCCCTATACCCCAGTACTTCAGAAGGTGACTGCAGTCAGGAACAGCCTTTAGCAAGGTAATTAAAGTACACTGAGTGGCCTTCATGTGGGCTCCAGTCTAATCTGACCGCTGTGCTTTTGAGACCAGGAAAGGTGGACACATTGTCCCAAGGGAAGACCGGGTGAAGACACACTACGAAAACAGCCATCCACAAGTGAATGACAAACAAGCCTGGGGACCCCGCACCCTCACCCTTCTGGCTCCAAGACTGTCAGATGCAAGCTGTTACTGGAGCTCTTCTTGCCCTCAATCCGTGGTACTTTGTTAAGGCGCCCTTAGGAGCCTACACAGAGGACAGGCCTTCTGCATCCCTGGGTTCTACCACTACAAATTCAGTCAACCATATATTGCAAATATGCAACACTTCTTGTCTGTGTTAAATAGAGGAGATGATTTTCTTGTCATTATGCTGTAAACAACGGAACACAAATACTATCTGAATACTTTCACTTTGCTTTAGGCATTCTAAGCAACCTAGAGGTGACTTAGGGTACATGGGTTCATGTTAGAGACTTATACAGGCACTGCATCTCTTTAGAGAAGGAATTTGAGGACTGGTGGATTTGGGGGCTTATATGTGGAGGGGGTACCAGAATGGATCCTCAGAAGACACCAACGAATGAGCGTATTCTATAAGTTACCGTATTTGTCAGTATAAAGCTGCATGCAAAAGAGTAAAAAGGTCAAAATATTTAAACTTCTGTTGTCTTAGTGGTACCGAGGCTTTCCACTAAGGAAACAGACTCTGCAGAGTGGAAACTCCCACTTGCTTAAAGTCCATTTCCATGTAAATGCTGCGCATCTCTGAGCCATGCCTTTCGGGGTCCCCCCCTCATTCTCCCTGTGGCCATAGCTTCTCTCTGTGACCTCCTCTCCATCCCAGCTCTCGTCCAACTCTGAGTCTTCACTGCCTTGCCGTTTGGGATCCAACGGGCCCATCTGTCCATCCATCACACAGCCTTTCTGGAAACCGCCAGCGCCTCTGTCCAGAGGGCCCGAGCGTGACCTCCCCTCCTCCGTGGATGCCCGGTTCTTGGCCCTTCTCTAAGGAACGTGGGCCCAAGGCTCTTTTTCTAGTTTATGCCTTTTTGGGGGACAGAACCACGGCAGGAAAGGAGACAGCCTGTCGCTCCTTTGCCTCCAGAGATGACTCTCGGGAGCTGGATGGCTACAGTGAGAGGAGGAACCTTGCTGTCCAATGGCGTTGTGCGTTCTCTTTATGTAAGCACTATTACTTTTCAGAGTCGAGCTGGAAGCTGTGGCGACATGCAAATGGGTGTAGATAAGTGAGTGGCTCATGGAGCGTTTAATGACATGTTACAGAAGGTACAGATCTCCTTGGAGCACGTTCACGATCACGAGCGTGAAGATAATGTCAGTTCTGCTGGACCTCACAGTGCCTGTCATCAAGTAACTAGGCCAAGCAATCAGGCTGGAAAGAGACAATCGGAGACTCTCAAATGAAGCTTACTCTGCCACGAGGTTACAGTACCCCACCATCTGCGATATCGCTTTGGTAGTTTTAGTCGCTGAGGACCACCTGTGATTCAAAACACCTCAGTGAAAAATTTCAGAAAAATTCATAAACGTCACATTGAATGCTGTTCCGAGTGTGTTGAAATCCCACACGGACCTGTAAGCCACATCCTTCCACGCCGTGTGTCCGTGTGTCATGTGCGGCCCGTGAGTAACCCCTCACTGCCGGTTAGGGCTGTGAGACTGATCACCGAGGCAGGCCAGAGCCTGCGTCCCCCGAGCCCTTCTTTCACTTCCTGTGGCTCCAGGGCAGTAGTGCTGGCCGTGAGCGTTCGTCCAGAAAGGCCGGAAGGTGTTTCCTGTGAGAGGGATGAAGGCTCTCACTTAATAAGGGGCAGAAAAGCTCACGATGTGCTGAGGTTGCTAAAGTTTATGGTGGAATAAGGCATTTGGAGGTGGGGCAGCTCCGATTTACATAATTCCTTACGGGGTATTGTTGTAAGCGTTCTATTTTACTAGCTACGAATCTCTTAACTGTGCCTAAGTTAGAGATGGAAGTTCATCGCAGGCGTCTATTGATAGGAGAAAAAGATGTGGGGGCTGGGGGAGGTGGCAGCAGCTGCACTTCTAACACTTGACTAAGGGCTTGGGATGCATCCCTCAGGAATAAAGACAGACTACTGGGGGCCAGGGAGAGGGCTCAGCAGTCTAAAGCGCCCGCTTAGGCAAGCTTAGGCAAGCTTAGGCAACCACGGGGACTGCGGTTCGATCCCCATGCTGTGCCGGCCCAACCCCAGGGCAGGCTGAGCTGCCCATAAGGTAAATAAACTGTCAAATCATACATACATACATACATACATACATACATACATACATACAGTTGAAACACTTTAAAGATACAAACTAACGGAGAGCGCCGCTCAGACTCTCAGGGCTGGTGGCGCAGCACGCTGCAGGCCTCTCCCTGAGCAGCCCGCCGCGCTCCTGTGAAGGTTGCTCTGGGCAGCGGGCAGCGCAGGCGCTGACTTCCCTGAAGAGGCGCGACTCGGACAGCTGCGCTTGGAAGAAAAGCCAGATTTGAACGTGAGGAGGTAGAGGCCCAAGCTGGTCCGATTCTGTCAGAGATCAGAGGCTGAAAAACGTTGCACGAGACCGCAAGAGGAGAGACCTGGAGCTGGATGGTTACAGGGTCTGACTCTGGCATTGGTTGAAATGCTCTACCAAGGCAGGACAAAAGAAAGCAACAGAGCTTGAATCCTGGGATTCCTCACATTTCATGCAGCCGTGGACCAAGCCCGTAATAAGGAGGGCTAGGCTGAAAGGAAGGCCATCCGGGTAACATCTGCTTGTTACAGGCAGGAGACGGTCTTCAGTGCCCAGCCTCTCAAACTGCTTTTATAGGGACCTACTCAGCCCATAACTGCAAGTTATCATTAAAAGAAGAAAAGAAAAAGCAGTTAGCCAGAAAGCTGAAAGAGTCAAAAAGTGAAAGCAAAATAAATTTAAAATAGCGTGCGCTTTCCTGTTTGCTGTAAATAAACACTCCGCTCTGAATTCAAGTTCCTACAATATTTGGTCTGGCACCACGTTTTGAACTTAAGAATCCTAAAGGTTGTGACATACTTGTGAACATCTTGGGCCATTCAATGCTATCGCAGATGACTGTTTAAAATTCAAATAGATACTATACCCACGTATCCAAAAGTTTTCCAGGAATTCACCAACACATTCCTCTTACTCAAAAGACAGAAGAATTGAGCACCCCAAGAAGGGAAGGCACGCGTTGGGGCCCAGGACACTGCGCGCGGGGACTTCGCTGCTCAGCTTTGCTGCTCCTGGAGACAGGCCTGAAAATGAAAATGAAAATTTCTACCTTTTAGAATTGCAGAGTGGTCGTGTTCACCCCAGGGCATCTGCATGCACAGTACGGCTTGAGTCTCTCTTTCCCAGACCCCCTTCCCTCCCCCCTATTCAGCCCCTTCCCCTCCTGCTTTGCATAAGCCTGCTTTCCATTTTCTCTCTCCCATTCCCTCTTCCCTGCGTTTTTCTTTCTCTCCCCTCTTTCCTGTTCCCCTTTCTATTTGGACATCTTCTTCCTGTTCCCTAATGTCTATTATCTTTCAGTCCTCACCGATACTTTTGGTTTCTCATGCCAGGAAAACAATGAGATATTTAAACAGGTGCGTCCAATTTATTTAACCTAAAGCGATGGTCTCAAGATGCATTCATTTACCTAGAAACGTCTCGAGTTTACCCTTCTTTATGGCTGAGTAGTGCTTCGTTATATTAGGGAAAAAGCACGTTTTTATATCTCCATCCACTGATGGGCATGAGGGCTATTACAAACTGTGCTGCTGGGAATGCGGGTACACACACACCACCATGGCATGATATTTTTACGTCTTAGGGGAACAGCTGGGTGACATGGCACCTCTAATCTTAGTTGCTCCAGGACTCTCCACACTGATTTCCACAGTGGTGGCACCCGTCTGCACTTCCACCAACAGGGGTGAAGGGTTCCTTTTTCCCCTAGCCCCTCCAGCATTGGTTATTGTTTGATTTCTTGATTACAGCCATTCTTTTTGGAGTGAGATGGGGTCTCAGTGTTGTTTTAATCTGTATCTCTCAAACGAACAGTGATGTTTTCATGTATTTATTTGCCAGTTTGAATACTGCATCTGAGAAGTAGCTAATCATTTCAGGTGCCAAATTTTAGATGGAGTCTTTAAATTTGGGAGGCTGATTTTCTGAGCTTTTTATATATTCTAGATGTTAGTCATTTGTCTTATTCAATATAGTTCTGGAGCCATTAGCTAGATCAATTAGAAAAAAATAAAAGAATTAAGGATAGGAAAGGAGGAGGTTAAATTATCATTATTTGAAGATGACATGATACTCTACCATAGAACACGCCCAAAATTCCAGCAAATGTCTTCTAAATTTGAAATTCAGGAGCGCAGTTGGATACAAAGTCAACATTTGAAACTCCATAGTATTCCTGTACACAATTAACTCACTGAGAGAGAAATGAAGGAAATCACACCTTTTACAATAGCATCGAGAAAAACAAAATAATTAGGAATTAGTGTAACAAAGGAAGTGAAGAAGACACTGAAGGAGACTGCACTCTTACAAAAGAGATGAAACAAGATATCAGGAAATGGAAAAGTATGCCTTGTTCTTGAGTAGAAGAATAGTGTAGTGGATTTTTACTTTGGGGTCAACTTATGTTCCAGTCAGGGTTTTACTAGAGGAACAGATATAATACAAGGAGCAGATATAATGCAAGAAGTGCCAGTCCGAGTCAGATGGGGAAGCGTGCTGAGAGCTGCCCACTGAAGGATTCAGTCCCAAGGCTTTTATACTCACGGCAGCGTTCCATCCCTACCGGTCTCTACTGGTCTTACAAGGTTTCTACTGGTTCCTAACAGCCATTGTGACTGAGAAGGAAGGCAGAAGAATCTGCTACGGAAAGCTGTGAGTCTGTGCAGGAAGCCAGGAGATAAAGTCCAAACTGAGTTATTCTGGGGCAGGGCCCTCATGGCTCACAGTGTGAAACAGCCAGTGAACACCATCATCCCGCCAAGTTGACACAATGTATTGATAAAATATATCGACCACCGGCATCTCGCCAGGTTGACACACGTATCAGCCACTACAACTTACTACACCCACCTGAATTAAACTATCGGGGCGCTGGGTGCAGGAGGCCCACCTGAGGGTTGTTACCAGCAGTGTAAGGGCAGAACAGGAGAAGCTGCCGGAACGCTGTTAGAGATGCTGATTGGAGAAGCTGTGGAGCTGCAGGAAGCCGCTAGCTCTCTTGGGCTCTGCTGCCCGAGGTCCTTGTCATGCTGGCTTTCCTGATGAACTTTGGAGGAGCTCTGGTCCTCATCTTGAGCATTGGTTCCTGGCTCCAGAGGGGAAGATGGTGCCCTGCTCGGCCTCATGGAGAAGCTTGTGGCATTGGCTTTCCTGAGGTGAACTCAGCCTTCCTCGTTGCTGCTGGAGCTCGGGACCTCACAAATGCTGAGTATGACTGTGGTACTTCTCGGGGAGCTCTGGTGCTTACCTTGAGCGTTGCTTCCTATCTCGAGTTCAGATCCCTCAGCCTGCTGGCACAGATCCTTCATCCCACCGGCACAGACTTCCTAGCTTCCACCACTGACCCCGAGGTCCTTCCAGCACAGATTCATGAAGCAGGCCTGTGTGAGACTTTGCTGTAGGCTCTGAGTCTCCAGCTGGACTTGGGGGAGGCGTTGTTATGAGCTCTAGGTTTTCAGCTGGACTCATGCAGGATATTGGGCTCTAGATCCTTAGCTGTAGTCTTCAGTGTTTACATGTGTGGACAGATTTCCTGAACTTCTTGTATGTGATTCTTGGATGAATCATTATAAAACACTACTATAAAATGTGTCCTATATTATATTGTTCTCCTGATAAGAACCTCAAACCATGACAAGCCATGTGATGAAAATGGCCATAATTCCAAAACTTTTATCCATGTCTAATGTAATCCTCCTCAATATATCAATAGCATATCTCACAGAATTAGAGGAAACAATCTTAAAATAGATCTGAACCCAAAAGAGACCTAGAGGGCTGGGAAGATAGTTCAGTAGAGTAAGTACCTGCTTGGCAAGTGCAGAGTCCTGAGTTCAATCCCTGGTACAGAGAGAGAGAGAGAGAGAGAGAGAGAGAGAGAGAGAGAGAGAGAGAGAGAGAGAGAGAGAGAGGGAGAGAGACAGAGAGACAGAGAGACCTAGAATAGCAAAAGCAATTGTGGGCAACAAAAACATGGCATGAGGGATCACAATCCTCGACTTCAAATTATACTACAAAGCTACCCCTATAAAAATAGCCTAGTATAGGAAAGAAAATAGAGATTTAAGTGTCAGTTGAACAGATTAGAAGACGCAGAAGCAACTCCAAATGCACTCAGCTACCTTATCATTGACAAACCATCCAAACACTTCCACTGGGAAAAAAAAAAAAAAAAAAAAAAAAAGATTACCTCTTCAATAAATGGTGCTGGGGAAACTGGTTTTTCTCATGCTGAAAATTAAAACTAGATACACCTCTATCATCACCCACTAAACTAAAATTGAAATGAATCAAAGATCTAAGTATTAAAACAGTGATATTAAATCTGCTGAAAGGTAGAACAGGTAGAACTCCTCAAGACACAGATGTGAACAAAGACTTTATGAGCAAAGCCCTGATCACACAGA
Organism: Capromys pilorides; assembly: GCA_004027915.1. Taxonomy (NCBI): domain Eukaryota; kingdom Metazoa; phylum Chordata; class Mammalia; order Rodentia; family Capromyidae; genus Capromys; species Capromys pilorides. The sequence continues at coordinate 9,602 of PVKN010021466.1, forward strand.
AATTATGACAAAGAAACAACAACTGTAATATCATGTTAATTATAAAAGCTTTGTTGTACCAGGCATTGAACTCCCAACCTTGTGCTTACCAGCCAGGTAATACGAGTTTGAGCTGTATCCCTGATGATTTTATATTAAAACAAACTTTTGCACAGCAAAAGAAGCTACTGACACAGTCGAGACACAACACAGGGCTGGCCAAAGAGTTCAGTGGAATAAAGCCCTGCACACAGGCACAGAGGCTGGAGTTCAATCCCCGGACCTGCTATGCTGGCCCTGCCCCAGGGGTGCACTGAGACAGCAATTGAGACTGGGCATGGTGGCGTGCACCTGTAATCCCAGCTGTAGGGAGACTGTAAGTGGGTGGATCACTACAAATCTGATGTAGCAGTGAGACCCTGCACACCTGGTAGGCCCTCCCCTAAAAACAATAGCAAAAAAAAAAAAAAAAAGACACAACACAAAGGTAAGAGATTATTTTCCAACTACATTTCAGAGGAGATATATTTTAATCTTCAGAGAAATGAAAATGAACAAACTGAGTGTTTTCCTGTCAGTTTTGGCTATTGGGGAGTTCAGAGCTGAATTTATGATTTAGGTACAACATCTATAATTTATTTCCTCCTAATTGCTAATTCATATTTTTATACTTGAAATATTTTTATCGTTCCAGAATTTATATATATATATATATATATATATATATATATATATATATATATGGAGAGATAGAGAGAATATAGTAGAACTAAATAAATAATTATTATAACTCTGGGTGTCCCCGCACCCAGAGGCAACCATGAAGACTTCCCTGGCCTAGAGCAGCGGTGGTCAGCCTGCAGCATGTGCACCACAGCAGGGGGTTGTGTCATTAAACACTTTAGAATGTGTGCGACACTCCCTGTAGCCCTCTGAATTAGGGAAGTGCGTGAGTAGATGCGGGTGCGTGTGAGTCCGGAGCACGTGGTGGGCTTGCGCTGTGCGTGTCAGCACGCGCTCTCCACTTCATCTTACAGAAAATACTAACTGATGTCAATAAATAACAGTACATCATACTCGAAGGGACCGTTGAGCTCGGGCCACGTCTCCATGTGCTATGTTTTATTTGAGGTATAAGATGGTGCCAGCCTTTTTGATAGTAAATAATGCTGAAATATATGGTTCTTGCGAAATCTTCATGGCTATTCTTGTAAATAAGCCTACAATAAATTTCTAGGAATAAAATGACTGTCAAAACATGAACCATATTTTCAGACTTTTAGCAGGGACTTCCAGCTTTTATGTGTCATTCAAAATGGTGGCATCGGCCTCGCGGCTTTTATCAAGCCAGGATTTAAAAAGCTCACTTATCTTCCTACGCCAGCAAGGAGGTGAGCTTCATAGCTTAAAAATCTTTACAGTGTGTTGGATCGCTGTGAAAGCAATTGCAAGCGTCACGTCATTGCCCCGCATCGTCTGTAGGTCCCAGAACTCCAGCAGGACACCAGGACCCAGGCTGCAGGTGTCCCCAGAAATGGCTTAGAGCCCTTGGGTAACTCACCCACAGCCTCCTCCGCACATCGGCTCTGTGTTTCCTACAGCAGCTGATGCAGCGGAAGGGGCGTGTAAATTCTTATTACATGAAATCATTTCAGAAATGAGAACAGTCTGTCCATGTTCAGTACAGGTCGAGGTTTTCAAACAAAAATTCTTGCTGTATCACTGGTTGGCTGTGTGGGCAGAGAACTCGGGGACTCAGAGGGTGAATGGTGACAGTTCTCTCTGACTGCACCCCTTTCATTGGAGTGCAGCATCTGGGGGACATTCTGTACTGATCTTTGTACTTTCGTCCCCACCAATGTCTCTGCTAATGTTCTCTACAAAGTCTGCAGGAGTTACTGTTTAAAGTCTTGAACTTCACCAGACCCTCGGGTCCAGCAGGGCATCCTCAGCCCACCAATGCCCACCCTCATGGCCAACACCACCGTCTCAGCTCCGCTGCAGTGGCTCATGGCTCCTGCAGTGAGCACGCCACGCCAGTCCAAGAGCAAGCCACACCCTCTGGGGACAAAGCGCTGCTTCACACGCAGGGCCAGGGGTGGCGAGCCTATGCCATAGGTATTGTTTTTCTCTTCAAAAAAGATGCTAATGTAAGAATTATCTTTTCTATGCTAAAACCTCAGTATCCAGCTTTTATTGCAATATGGGCATGTTACAATAAATGTATGAGTTTGGGGTTCGATTTGGGTCCTCGTCTTTGAAAGTTTTGCCATAATTGGTGGAGGAAAACTCCAGGTTTAGGTACCAGCTCCCCACAGGAGCACAATTATAATACACTGTGAGCATGCACTAATGAAAAATAAACACTAGAAAAATTAGTAATGTGTGGGGCCAGCAAGATAGCTCAGAGGTCTGAAGCACCTGCTTAGGCAAGCGTAGGCAGGCACAGGGGACCACAGTACAATCCCTGGCACCACATGCTGCACCAGCCCTGCCCTCAGGGTGGATGGAGCTGGCCAAACAAGAAAAAAAAAAGAAATAGTATTGTGTCTCTTCTTCTGGTTGATAAATCAGTGAACAGTAGAGGAAGGCTTTATGTGATCTAAAAATCACGAAGGACTTTGCTATATTTCTGTTATTCTGTGGTCTAATTTTCCTCAGGCTCTTGGGTTCCTTTGAAATTAATCTTTTTTTATTATTTTTATGTGTTTAGTGCCCGTTCTACAGAGTCTCACTCTATAGACCAGACTCATACTGATCCTCCTGTTTTTCAGCCTCCCAAGTGCCGAGGGTACAATGCCCAGTCTTAATCACAGTCTCAATGTGCTGCGGGGCCAGGGCTGGCACAGCAGGCTGGGAATCAAACCCCTGACCTCTGTGACTGCCTAAACATGTACTTTAATCTGCTGAGCTATCTGGCCAGCCTGAAATTAATCTTGATATATTTCTTTTGTCTGACTCTGGTTGGTCCAATATTTTTTCCCAATAGTTAGGTTTTTTTTTTTTAAAGTGTAGTTTATGTGCTAAAAGGATTATACATTAAGTATGAGTTTTATGATGATCTAAAATGCTTCCATTTTCCCAAAAAGTGTCCCAGTGGCCCTTCCTATTCAAGTAATACTTTTTGACTTTTATCATGTGCATTAGGCAGGTTTCTGTTACTGTCACAAATACCTTAGTTACAACAAGTTTAAAAACAAGAAAGGTTTTTATTCACAGATGCAAAGGTTTCAGCCCATTGCCACTTGGCCTGGGATGAGGCAGTGGATCAGAGTGTGCACATGTAGTCAAATGCAACCACACACCTGTGGTGTCCAGAAAGCAAGGCTAGAGCCAGGAGGGGCTTGGATCGCCACACTCTCCTCCAGGGCCCGCCCCATGGCCTAAGCTCCTCCACCAAACTCGACCTCTGGGAAGTTTCTCCACCTTCCCTTGTGCTGCAAGCTGAGGCCCAACAAAGGGCTCTGGAGGAGGCTTCCTCCCAGTGTCCCCACAGCACTGAGCCTGTCCTAGAGCCTAGCAGGAGGTCTCATGTTGTCACGCAGTAGAGATGACACGAGTTTGGCTATGGGTATGGGGGAGCTCTCAAGCAGCAGAGCAGAATTTCCCATGGACTCAAGGAAGCATTCCCAGAACTAGAGAAGAACAAAGCCATGTATTATTTTGTGCATCTGAGGGATGCGGGACAAATTTATTCATTCACTAATTACTTTCTTTTCCCCACCCACATTCATTTGAATTTAGACCAGCTTATCTGCATGTTGAATTAACCTGGGAATTTGAAACAATATTGACACTTGCAACCTCCCAGCGGAGAGCCTGAGGAATGGCTCCAGGGCGCGGCTGGAACAGTTTGGGTTTCAAAATATCCCCAGGTACATATATCGAGCAGCCAAACTGGGCGACAAGGATTTAGGGCAGCGTCTCGCCTGTATTAATGCTTTCATAAATTGCGAGAGAAACACATCTGTTATAATCCAGATTTTGATGCCGAAGGACCTGGAGGCTTACAGTGCGCATTTGGATCAAGTCCTGCAGCGACATCGATACTGACCTCTGGCAAGCGAGGTGAAGAAGCTCATTTTCTGTTGATTTAACAAAATCGTTGAGCCTCGGTATGCTAGCAAGTTGTCAAGAATCTGTGCAACAGCTCTCGCTAATGGAGAGGTCCCCAGAGAGTTCTGTGAGTCCCTTCTGAGCGTGATGTGCCTTGCAGCTGGGTTAGCCTTCTCTAGGCCACACCCTCTCAAGGTCACACATCCCTTTGCAGAGCACACTGTAGTACAAAGGCTGAAGTAGTTTTTCTGATACTTTTGTGGAAGTAAGACCTCCACCCACACCGTAACGACCCCAGATCTTAGCCCAAACCTTGTATTTATGGATGCTGTGAACATTGCTTTTGCTTCATCATTTTCCCTTCTCCTTTTTGGAGCAGCAGTGACTCTACATCCACAGCCTCATGCCAAGTATGGGCACCAGGCCACCCGCGGTGCAGGCTCAGCAATCAACTCAGAAGCTGTGCCCGAGACCCTCGACTGGTCCTGACCCGCTGCTTGTCCTCTTTCACAGCCACTTATCCTTCTGTGATCCACCCCTTATTCCACTTTTTGTCTTCCACGTAGCACTCTTTTCCCTGCCCTCATGTTGCCCCTGGACCTATGGGTCCCCCGTCTACCACACAGATAGCGGCATTCTTTCATGCGTGCTGCTGGACCTTCTTCCTCATGTGTCCCATGGGGCAGTGCTCCAGCGAAGGAACCCCAACCTGACAGCAGACGCAAGTGGCAGGCAGGCAAAATTAACACCACTCGGCCCTTGCACTTGAGAACCTTGAAGGGCATGCTGATTCTAATAGTGCAGACTGACTGACTGTGTGTGTGTGTGTGTGTGTGTGTGTGTGTGTGTGTGTGTGACTGTGGAGATCCGGAGAGCTCCCCAAGGGCTGTGTGGAGAGTTGCTCAGCAGCGTGGGGCTCCCTTGGAAGTGGGAGAGCCTCTAGGCTGCAGGGCCCGGCAGGAGGAGGTTAGTATTTCAGGGATTCACCAGTGAATGGGGCATTGGCAGTAGGGAAAAGCGACCCTGGACTGGGGCTTCAGAAACCATGAGCCTAAATGAGCCTTTCCCTTGCTGAGCTGGGTATCCCATGCATTTCTGTCATGGAAATGGGGACCAACAGCATTTCCTTATTCCTGATCAGCTCTCTGTTCTCAAAGTAAATGATGTCATGGGCCACAGGAACGCGGGAAGCATTTCTCCCCGGCTGCCCAGCATCCAGCACTCTGCATCTTTAGATTTGATGGCTGCCCAGGAATTTGATGTCTAAGACTTTTCTATTTGTTTCATCTCCTTTTTTCCAATTCTTTTACATTCATCTCTTCTCAACTTCTTATATCTTTTTAAAGTTTTATTTCTTTCTTCCTCCAACTTTGCATGCATGTATCTGGTAATATGAACAACTAATCTGAAGACAGCACTATGCAACACACCAAATTCTGTGAAATTTGTATTACCTTATTTATAACTCTGTATCATTTATAATTTTTGTTTTAATAGTATTTTATACTCTCTTTAAAAAAATACAAATTGGAAAGAATAAGCCCTGGAAACTTCAGTTTTAAAAAGTACATTTGTTCTTCAGTAGCAAAAATACATTCATTCTTCCAGCTATAACCTAATAAAAGGCAATGATAACAGAGACCTGTTAGGAGCCCGCAGCGGTAAGCAGATTTGTAAGATGACACCCGCTCACCGCCAGCTGCTCCCCCGCCCATCGTGTGCCCCAAGATGGCGCCCATATCCTGATTCCTGATTCTTGATCGCTTGATTGCCTTTATTGTATATAGTAATGATAGATCGCTTCCTTGTTATTGCCCAATCATCTATTTCCACGTGTATATCTCTGATTGGATGCTGGTAGCCATATAAGCCCCGACGCGGGAAATGTATG
>PVKN010021467.1:0-15532 GCA_004027915.1 Capromys pilorides
ATCACCCTGCTTATAACATGATGTCAGCCAAAGGAAAGCTCCTTTCCCACTACTTTTGTAAAAATTTCCCACCACATTTTCTAAAGTCCATTTGGATTTTTCAGAAATCAGTTAAGGGTTTTGTTTTGTTTTTTTTTTTTCTTCAGGGATTAATGGATACAAGAATATTTAACCTTTTTCATCCTTTGTCCAAATGTTCCATCTTGGTTGGGTCAAAATAGGGCCAGATTTGTTCTTACTGTCTAAGGAATACAAAGAGCTTGGTTTAAAATTCACTATAACCTACATTTATTTTTCATTGGGTTTTACTTCTCTGACTTATTTTCTTCAAAGAAGTGGACTAATCTATACTCTGCATTACTTTGATGATGGCTTTTCAATCCTATCTCATATATTTGACACTTCAGTTTATGCAGTATCTATCTTGTATGTGGTAACCAGGGCAAATGTTATTCCCACTTTACTGATGAGGCAAGCAACTTGGCCAGATAATGAAGGCGGAAAGACTGGATGGAGAAAAGTGATCTCTTAACTCCAAACCTATGGCTCCTTCCTGTATTAAAATGATAAGAAAAGTTTTGTATAATGAAATTAGTGGTAAGGTGACTATTGCTAAAGAGAGAAATGGGCACATAGAAGAGAACAACCTGTTATTTATGACTATCATATTTTGATTATACTAGGGATTTTGTTAAATATATGAATTTAACTACTTTGTCAGTTTCCACAGATGATGAAAGTCAAACATTGCACTATCTATGTGTGAATCCTAACACCATGTTATAAACCTCAAATACACAATAAAATTTATGGAAAGAGAATTTATTTATTTATTTATTTATTTATTTATTTGCGAGATCGGGGTTTAAACTCACGACATTGCACTTGCCAGGCAGGTACCTGTGCCATAGAGCTATCTCCCCAGCCCCCTGAAAAAGAATCTTTTAAAGAAAACTTACTGAAATTGAAGTGTAAAAGAGTACAATTAGAAAATTTTAAGTATAGGAAGTTTCTTTCAATGGTTTGAGAAAATTCTACCTTATTTTTTAAGTACAAATTATATTCAATGGGTCATTTGTTTCACCAAATGCAGCATTTATGCATCCTTTAAGGCACACCCTTCCTGAGGTACACTTTTACATTCCCACGTTACACTCTCTTTCAAAGAGATAAACTGAGCTTGTATGTTAAGATGGTAAAAATTGTATTTTGACCTATTCAAAGTCAGAAAGCCAGGAGCTAGAGGTTAGACTTCAGCAGTAGAGCAATTGCCTTTTTAAAAAGTCACAAAAGTACAATTACAAGCCTGAAAGAACTTTATATAAGAATTACTTTTTCCCTTACATTTAGGTAGGATGCCATATCAGATATGACTCAAAGACAACAACTATATCCCTTGTTACTAAAAAGTTTCCTATGTAGGAAATCCCTGTTGTCATGCTTTTAAGATACTCATATTGAAAAGTTTATTTCTATAAGACCATAATTTATTAAACTTTGCAAATTACTGCTTATTTAGCTTTCTTCACTTCTTGTAGTTCTTTCTTTCTTTCTTTCTTTCTTTCTTTCTTTCTTTCTTTCTTTCTTTCTTTCTTTCTTTTTGTGAGGCAGGGTCTTGCTATGTAGTTCAGGCCAATCTTCAACTCATTGTGTAGTGCAGATTGGCCTCAAAGTCAAGGTGATTCTCCTTCTTCAGCTGCCTGAGTTCTGGGATTAGAGCATGAATCATGATTTACTCAGTTTTCAGTGAATGTTATGTAGTAGAGTTACTTGTACAGTGCCTACCTGGCAAGGGGAAGGACCTCAGTTCAATAAGTGGCATCCCTCCCAAAAAAAGTAAAATTACTCTGCTTGAAGGAAATTAATTTCTTTAATATTTGTTCAGTAATTCTGTGCTAACATGCTCCTAAATATTTCCAGGTTTTCCACATCCCCCAGGTCAAAATTTGAAAGATAAATATTAACAAAATAATCCAAAAGTCCTCTTCCCATTTTCCTGCACCACAGTCAATGGTAACAACATTAATGCACTCACATTTTTTTGATTAAATAAGCCCCTAGATAAATGATTGAAATAGGAAATTATTAGAATATAAATGATTGATGGAAAATACCAATTTCAAGCTAAGTGTATGATGTTCGATATTCAGAAAGGCAGTGATGTTAAGCTCAATTACCTATGTTATAGAGTAATAGTATCATGAAGCTTCTCTGCTGGAGGGTTGAGAATGTAAGTTAACAGACCAAATCTTGGAGAAAAAGAAGGGCTACAAGGATAGCCAACATTTTGGCCCTAGCCCTTCAAGGTCAGTGAGGACTCAGGACATAAGAGAACCTGTGCTGTAACATCCTATAACTCAGTGGTTTCCCAAATTTTCTGTTCAAGGAGATTACGGGACCTCAGAGGAAAGGGATAAATTAATTATAGTGTGTCTAAGGAGAGTCACCTAGAGAAAAAATATTATCTCAGGCTTTCACAGAGAGCAAACTGGTCAAGCAATGGCCGTGACTCATCCCCGTGGCTGACACTGACAACAGTTCTACAAAGCGCTGTACGTGGTTCCAAAGTTAATTCTGAGGGGATTTGACATTAGAAGATAGAAAAGATGAATGTTTTGTTATACAGGTCTTGCTTTAACTTGCCCTTGATCACCCAGAAGAAAAGCTTAATTATGAGGCATAAAACACAGAGCTAGGTTAGTATGATGAGCTGTAAGAGGCTTAAACCAATAGCTTCCAACAGTGCCAGTTTCACCATTAACCCACTGCAATTATGGAACATTGGACTACATATACAATGCCTTCGTCTTAGTCCAAAGAGAAGAATTTTTTTCTTTTTTTCTTTCCTTACCAATACCAATTAGAAAATTTGTCATGTCTACACCTTAAGTTCTGTATAACTACTATGAGGACAACAATATGCAATGTGTCAGTTATTGCAAATGTACTACTAACGTGCTTTGAAACTATCATATTGTTATTTCTTATTAAAGGTAATAAAAATAAATAAATTTAAAAAAAAGAAATATGAAAATACAGGCAAATTAAAATTTAGAAAAAGAAAAATACCTGGACTCACACTCCTCTTACTAAATTCTTGTTATTGCTGCACAGACAGACAGACAGACGCACACATGCATGCATGCATGCACGCACACATGCATGCAGGCAGGCGGGCAGGCAGGCAGGCAGGCAGATAGATATATATTCCCCATAGCAAAATGCAGTATTGTAACTATGAGGACTGCATCATATCCAACCCAAATTTAAGATGTTGGAACTTAAGAAACCAATTTGCTGATATTAAGAGGGAGGGCTTTCAAAAAGCGATTAGGCCAGGAGGATTCTTCCCTCCTGAATGGAAATAGGGCCCTTGTAAAAGAGGCTTCAGGTATTATTTGACTCTGATGCACTTTTGCTTTCTGCTACATGAAGACATAACACCTCTCATCTCCAGAAGATGTAGCAGAAAATTACAATCTTGGCAGCAGACAGTGAACTGCTTAGCAGACAATGATTCTATTCCTGGTACTTTGATCTTGGACTTCCCTGTCTCCAGAACTCTGATAAAATAAATTTCTTCATTTTACAATTTACTCAGTCAACAATATCTTGTTATACTTGCACAAATGGTCTAAGAAATATACAAAGAATTGAAAAACTCAGACTTCTCTCACCCAAATTCAAAGACCTGTTCCAAAAATGGCCATGTGAGGTGAATACACACTTCTCAGATATAGAAATAAAATGGGGAACAAGTATATTTTAAAAATGTTCACATCACTGGTTATTATAGAGATGCAAATTAAAACAACACTGAGATTCCATCTCACCCAGGAGAGGATGGTTAACATCAAAGAAGTCAGCTAATAACAAATGCTGGAGGGGCTGTGGAGAAAAGAAATCCTTCTCCATTGTTGGTGGGAGTGCAGACTGGTACACCCGCTATGGAAATCAATGTGGAGAGTCCTCAAAAACAAGGATTAGAGGTCCCATTTGACCCAGCTATTCCCCTTCTGGGTATCTTCTCAGAAGACTTAAAAACATCATCCCACATATGCACACTATGTTTATAGCAGCACGGTTTGTTATCACTAAATCTGGGAAATCATTCAAATGTCCATCAGCTGAGGAACCGATAATGTGTTTTGTTTTACATAATAAAGTACTGAACCCAGGACCTTTGCATGAACTACAACATCACCCCTCTTTTATTCTGAGACAAGTGTCTCCCTAAATTGCAAAGTTGCCCAGGCAGGGGACAAACTTGGGAGTATTTCTGTCTTGGCCTCACAGAATGCTAAAATAGACATCCAACTCATGCCATACTGTGGCAGGGTATAAAAGTAACCGTTACAGACAGTTGGGCTTTTATAACTCTGATGTAGTTTAGGGGTTTTCATCAATTTGATAATAGGTTGCTCCCTAACTCTACCTGATAATCACATTCTTCAGCTAATCCAATACTTTTTTTTTTTCTGATCAGCTCAGCCTGACCTGGGTGTGAGGCTGGTGCAGCATGTGGTGCCAGGGATTGAACCATGGTTCCTGTGGAGGCTTAAGCTTGCCTAAGCAAACACTTTAGACAACTGAGCCATCTCACCGGTCCCAACTAATCTAATATTTGACTGCTCCACCATCTGAAATGCTAGAGCTGGAGTCTCCTCCCAAAGCTCACCTGAGACAGTAGCACACTTGTGTTGAATATTAAAACATATGGAATTGGAGTCCTCTAGAAAAGCAAGAAGGAAGCATATGGGTGTTTAGTAAGAGCATATAGATAAGTGAGTGCTGAACATAATATTGTTATAAGGAATAAGATACAAGTCTTCTGTTAAGCAGAAGAACAAGTGCACGTTGTGCTGGAACAATACTTTAGATCCTCTGTCTTTCATTTAGTCATGTGGCAAAACTGCTATAGGAGAAAGGAAATATAATTCATAATCTGTTAGATGTCAGATACGTCCAGTTAGTGTTCTCCAAAACCAAAGAATGGATTCTAAGGAAAAATGGAGGTTGGGAATAAGAAATATTGAATAAAATGCCAAGATGGATACAATGCAAGACACAACTATAATCAACCACTAAGATTATATACTTAGACACTTTGTAATATTGATCTAACAGGAAAGGAGGTCCTATAGCAAGTGTTTATGGAAAGAACATGGACCTTTTTAGGAAGAGACAAACCAGGGGGTTCTGCCCACCCACCTGAAAAACTGATGTCTACCAGGGTGAACACAACTTCCAATCCATTGCTCATCCCGTGGTGAAGCACACAGGCCTGTCCTCCAACATATGTAGCGACAACCACAGTTGTAAAGTGTTTTCATCCTCTATATTGACTCCCCCCGAGCCAGCCTGTATGTCTACCTATAATATTTTTACCTAGCTTAGCCATCCAGAATAAAATGAATATGTGTGATTTCAAAAAATTATACACGGAGTGAAGGGAAGAATTTACAGATTTCTGTAAAAGCTAAACTGTAGATGTAGATTAAAAGGCGAGAGAGATACAGAAATGCATCTTTCTAAGAAAAGGCAAATTATGAATACAAACAAAGGAAAATAAGCATGTCTGAAGTGGCCTGAAAAATGGCTTTTAAGGCTGGAGTCTCTATAAACAAAAGGAATTTTCTATGTGAGTGATATGATACTACTGAAAACAGCTGCACAAAATTCAACAATTCAACAAAATTCGGATGATGTGACTTAAAACATAGGCTGACATGAATCTCATTAAAAATGTTGTTATGTATGGTTCATAAATGTACATGTTCTATAATTGACTTTATGAATGGGAGTTTCCAAACATTTACATTATTGCATTCAATGTTTGTACCTGTTTCTTGGTCTCAAGAAATTAGAGTAACCAAATATCATTTTGAAAATCAACAAATCTGAGTTGGGAAAGACTAAAAACATTAATTTTAAGAATCAGAAAGTTTGTCTGAAAAGGACAATCATTTCAGGGCCAAACAAGAAATATAAACAATGTTGATGGCAAATGAAAGAGATATATGATGAGAAGATCATATGGTAACTTGACCACAATAATGTATGTTCTTCTAAGGGCAGTGAAGTATGACATCTGAGGTGGTTGTGATCACCTGAAGTAGCAAGAAAACATGCTCTATAAAGTAATCAAGACAGAGTTCCACTGAGAGATGCCTTACTGAAATGGATAAAGCAGACTTCAGCATATGGAGATAATATATGTGGTTGCCTAAACTGAAAGCTCTTCACTAGTTTTGGGACATTGTGGCAAGGAAAACAATGAATCTGAATAGGGGCCCCCAACTGACAACGCTGGTGGACACTTGCAATCTCAGCTACCCTTGAGGCTATGAAGGATGATCTACAAGCTCAAGGCTGACCAGGGAAAATTGGTAATATCATGCCTCAAAAACAAAATTTGACAAGTTCTGGGAAGCAGGACATGGTGATACATGCTGTAATCCCAAGTAGAAGCAGGAGTATCTTGGTGAGTTTGAATCTGGCCAGACTGCACACTGAGTTCAGCAGCAACCTGAACTAGTGAACACAGCTTATCTTGCCTTTAAAAAAAAAGTCAAAAGAAACTTTTAAGTTACATTATTTTTCATATAGGTCTTGCTTTATCTTGGCCTTAACCATCCAGTACAAATGTCTAACCACAAGGTATTAAAGGCAAAGCCAGGGGCCAGTGAGATGGTTCAGTGGTCTAAAGCACCTGCTTAGGAAAGCTCAGGCAACTGCAGGGACTGCGGTTCGATCCCTGGTACCACATGCTGCGCCAGCTCCACCACCAGGGCAGGCTGAGCCAGCCATAAAAAATAAAATGAACAAACAAATAAAAAATTTTTTTAAAAAAAGCAAAGCCATATCAATATGATGAACTGTAAAAGGCTCAAGTCAACAGCTTCCAACATTACCAGTTCTGGTAATAACCCACTACTATTATGGACTATTGGACTATACATACAACTACTCTCTCTTAGCTCAATGAGAAGAAAGTTTTGTACTAGCAGTGTTGAGAAAAGATATCCTGTCTGTATCTTGTACTCTGAACAACTATGAAGACAATAACATGCAAGCTATTAATTATTGTAATTGTATTACTAACCTGTTTTGAAACTGTCTCATTGTTATTTTTCTCATTAAAATTACTAAAATTAAGATAAATAAAGTCAAAGGAATTCAATATCCTGCAATGTTTGAAATGTGTCACCATTGTGAAGCTCTAAAACAGAAAAGTTTGAATGAAGACTAAATGGTTATGATCATATTGAGGTATACCTCAATGGTACAGTACTTCTTTAATAGATATGGCTCTCCAAGTTTGATTCCCTAGCACGAGGAAAAAGGGAAGATGAATTCTCAGTCCTGTGGGTCCCCATCTGCCTGAGTTTAACTACAAGAATGATACACGGAATTCATCTATCACTAGGTATTGTAACTGCACATTTTAAAACATAACGGTGATCATTAATTCCCTATACACCACTAATTCCTTTTGGGATGACCTCTTTCCTATAAGAGATTTGCATTTTGTGGAGAGTATCTCTAAGGCTATTTGGAAATCACAAGGACATACAGACAATTTGAAATGCAGACACCAACTCCCCACCCCGCTCGAGACTGGGGTTCAAACTCACGACCTTGCACTTGCCAAGCAGGCACTTGTGCCACAGAGCCCCCAAACACCAACTTTGAATTGAACTACTTCTCAACAGATACCTCTTTATAGAATTTTACACAATGAGTGGAAATGAAAATGGACTCATGGTCTTAAAGGAAAATTGTGCAAAAACCATTAAAAAATTGCTACACCATTCTGTTTTACTATTTCTATTAACCATTATTTAACACAGGTTCATAAGTCGCTTGAGCAATGCCAAGGAGCTGGTCTGTAACACAACGAAAAGTCATTATCTCATAGAAGAGTTAAAGAATCCATAATAGGACCTGGAAAATGCATTGCATGGCAGCGGTGCAGTGGTTGTAGGAATTGGATTTGGTCACACTTCTGAGGGGGGTTTAATTTAACTACGAATTGATCTTTAGATTCACCCAGACTTTATTTTTCAAGTTCATCCTTGAAATAAACCAAACACATCATCAGACTTCCTAAAGTAAAGATGAGGAAGGTTTGCATTTTTAGGAGAATGGCATGTCTAGCTAGTATATTTTAGGCAGTATTTTATTTTTTTTTTATTTTTTATTTTTCTTTTAATTTCTTTAAATGTTTTACACATTCTAATGAGAGAAAAGATAAAATAACAATGGAACCGTTTCAAAATAGGTTAATAGGGCAGTTACAATAATTAATACATTGCATATTGCTGTCTTCATAGTAGTTATTCAGAGGACAAGATGCAGACAGGATAGCTTGGCTAAGCAATATTAGTACAAACTTTTCTTCTCAATGAACTAAGAGAAAGTAGCTGTATACCTATGCTAACTATCTTGTATGTACAACACAATCTTCTAAAGGATACTATCTACAAAATAGAATTTCATGAAGATATTAATGTGATCCAAAATAAAAAGGCTTGTAATCAAGTAGATTGTAAAATACTGCGTAAGATAAAGCTAACCAACATGCGTTTTTACAACCATTACTATTATAGGGGTCTAATAGAGTAATGCAACATGTGCTGGTTCACAAGTTCTTTTGGCTAGGTTATTCTTCATTGTCTTCAAGTCAAACTACTCATATTTTTGTACACTTAAGTTCTAAAGAATGTAGTTAGAAAAGGCTGCTCTGCAAAATTACATTCAACACCTCAGAACAACATTCTACCAGAGGCTAATCTTTGGGAAATGTTCTATTTCACCAAATATCTAGTTAGCTACTTGCTACTTCTCTCAAGCATTTTCACTGGATTCATAAAAGATATACTCTGACTTACACTTTTTTCACTTTGGGTAACTACAAGTCACTTATGTTGTCAAATAAGTATTATGCTTCCATTAATTTCATTCCTTTTTTAATTTCAAAGGCAATCTAATATGGTACATCAATAAAAATGTTTATAGAAGTTTACTATCTTGACATACATGCACAATTAGATTCCTCCTCCACCATCCCCAGTGCCTAGGATTCCTTCTGCTTGCAGCATGATGAAAGCTTACACAATTTGTGGCTAACTTACCTGCTATTATCACGACCTCCATTAAACCAAACAAAACAAACATTCTAGGATTTTGGTTTTTTTCTTTTTTTTTTTTCTGGTCTTTTTGAGACAGGGTCTCGCTATGAAGTTCAGGATAGCCGAGGCTGGTCTCGAACTCGTACCAATTCTCCTGCCTCAGCCTCCCAAGTGCTGGGATTACAGGCGTACGCCACCACACCCGGCTTCATTCTTGGATTTTGGGAGAAAAATACCACTGATGTTTATTATTGTTTCATAGCTTCCACATTACGAAAATTCCAACTCTCATATTACCAATTTGAATAGGAACAGACTTTTGTCTTAGGAAGCTACTATGGGCCATTTTGTTTTTAATAGCTCAATTAAAATTTGCAGTAAATTCCAGAAGTCCGTTCCGTAAAAAGACCATTTTCTCAGTGTCAGTTTGTGACACATTACATAATAAATATATTTTTTAGGATAAAAAGTAAAACTATTTGGAAAGAAACAAGGCAATAAGACAAGAGAGAAGAAAGAATATAAGGATACAAGAAGCAAGAAGAATGGGACTAATGGAAATATCTGCCTGATACCGTGAGTAAAAAACTGATCAAAAAGGTTACCCAAAATACATTCAAGGATGATGTTGAATACAAAATATTAAGCATCATCAAGCTATAAAGAAGGGTGATTGCATATACAAAAGACTTACTTAATAGTGTGCTGTCAGGGAATTCATGAAAAGAAATATATGGTTTGATGTTATTAGCACCCAGTGTCACTGATGAAAATATTTCCAAAAATAATGTTAGGAGCAGGGAAAAAAAGAAGACATGTTTAGTTAGTATTGAAAAACAGAGCAAGTAAGTAAGCAACGAGGTAGCTTCACTAGTGCATGGGAGTTAAAATATGATAAAGATGGCTCTCACAACAGATTCAGATGCAGGTCCTACTATAATGTGTCAGGTGTTTCCATTTTTTATGTCTTCAGTTAACATATGGCAAAGCATTGTATGCTACCCAAGAAACAAAGCACTCAAATATATCTTTGTAAGCACAGAGCTATGGTGATCATCTCCATCTCTCTCTCTCTCTCTCTCTCTCTCTCTCTCTCTCTCTCTCTCTCTCTCTCTCTCTCTCTCTCCCTCTCTCTGTGTGTGTCTCTCTCTCTCTCTGTCTCTCTCTCTGGTATTTAGGACAGGGTCTACAAGGTCTCACTACGTAGAGTAGACTCACAGTGATTCTCCTGTGTTCAGCGCTCGGATCATAGGCATGTGCCACCATGCACAATCACAATCACCTTCTCAGTGCATCCCAGGGGCAGGGTTGGCACAGCACGCCATGGATTGAACCCCAGCTGCTGCACTCTGCCTAAGCAGGCACTTTAGTGCACTGAGATATCAAGCTGGCCCTCATCATTTATTCTCTTTTTTTTTTTTTTTGGCAGGACCAGGGTTTGAACTCATGACCTTACACTTGCCAGGCAGGCACTTGTGCCACGGAGCTATCTCCCTGGCAGCCCCCTCATCATTTATTCTTAAACATAACTATAAACTTTTAATTATATCATATCCCCCCATGATTATCCCAGTTCTTGTCTATAAAGAAAGTCTTATCACTGAAATTAGTGACAGAAAATGTGCCACTTTTTGACATATAATAAAAACTCAAAAATTATCAACCTGACTTTAGATACTGGAAAAGTACAAAATATATCTGAGAACCGGAATGATCTAAGACATCATACAACTCAACTTGTAGAGAGTCTTCATCTAAAGAGTTCCAGATTACACTGCCTCTAACACAGCAATCTAACAAAGGGCAAAAATATTATTTAATTGACAAAAATGAAATATATAAAAGAAAATCTGATTAACATTCAATGCCTTTCTTGTCTTCAACAAAATGACAGAAGGATGTCAGAACTAATTTAATCTCCAAAATAGTTAATCTATAATCTCTCACTCTATTATTTAACTATTAGAACATAAGATGAGGTTTAGCAGGCACATCCCTTACTTTTCTACTATAATCAGTACTTTAGTGTAAAAGAAAAACAGCTGTACATCTCAGTACCTTTCCCTCAGGGATACAAGAAGAAATCTCTTAACTGGTTTTGTGTATGTTTATGCAAGCATCACAGAGGGTCCAACAGACCCACACAACTCCATGATTTCTTTTAATTTTTCTGTTACAAGGATTCTAATTCAAAGGGCCGGCCAGATAGCTCAGTAGACTTAAGCATGTGCTTAGGCAAACACAGGGGCTACAGTTGGATTCCCACTGTGCCATGCTGGCCCTGCTCCCCGGGGTATGCTGAGCCAGCGACTACAACTGGGCATGGTGACATGCGTCTGTAATCGAAGTACTTGGGAGGCCACAAACAGGAGGATCACTATAAGTTTGATCTGTATAGTGAGATCCTGTAGACCCTATACTAAATACAAAAAAAAAAAAAAAAAAAAACAATTCAGTACAATGGCACATGAAAAGTGACACTTTCAAGTTTCAGAGACCAAAATTGAATTATCAAGTTACTCATGCATGGTTGATGAAGATGATCCATTATGGCAAAATACCTGGTCTCATAAGAGAAGAGTGGCTGAACAATGAGGTTAATGATGATGACTTTGATGATGGGCATGTGAACGAAAGTTCCTGTGACAGTGAAATAGAACAAGGATTGAGTAATACAACCACACAGGGAAAGCAAAGCCCCTTGATTTAAATGAGAAAATAGCAATGTAAGTACATATTCAATTAGTCAAACTGTTACAAAATGACTACACAGCCAAATGGACAATCCAATATTAGAACTAGTTTCAAAAATATAGTGAAGGACCGGCGAGATGGTTCAGTGATCTAAAGAGCCTGCTTAGGAAAGCTTAGGCAACTGTAGGGACTGCGGTTCGGTCCCTGGCACCACATGCTTCGCCAGCCCCACCACCAGGGCAGGCTGAGCCAGCCACAAAATAAATAAAGAAACAAACAAACAAAACAAGCAAACAAACAAACAAATAAATAAATAAATAAAAATTTAAAAATATATTTAAAAAAAATATATATATATATAAGTGAAGTCCTTAGAAGGATGACATGTATAAGACAGAATGCCATGTCTGCCATTCAATATTGGAAGTTATAGCAGACAAAATGCTACAAGATTCTGTGAAATGCACAAAGGCTGAAAGGCAAATAAAACCACTGACACCAGTAGCTGCATTCCAAAATGTAGTCATTATGACACATTCACTGGCTGACTGAAAGATATTCAAAGTTCTGCTTTACTTAGCAGATTTCTCATTGTGATAGCAGGAAGGTAAAAGACTTATAAAAAATTGATAGGTCAAGATATGACATAAAAATCTATGCCTCATAGATGCAAAGATTTATTATGCTTTCAATTTAGACATTTATCCTATAACTTAGTCATCAAGTCCTTATTTGTACAGCAATAAACATAATGACATTGTGAACAGACTTGTTGCTTCCATTTCACAAACTAATCAGAATGTGACATTTAACAATTGGTTAACCGGTTTGCAATTGATGTAACATTTGCTAACAGAACAAAAGTTGACAAGTGCAGTAACTATACACAGAAAAAGCCGAAATTCCAAATGAAATTTATAGTCAAAAGCAACTGATTATATTTAGAATAATGTTATAATTATTTAGAGCAAATATCACCATTGCCTCTCAAAAACATTAAAAAATGAAATAAAAATAGACAACTGTATAGTACAGTCTTTGAATTTCAAAAAGATATAATATTGGCCTCATATGGCAAAGAAAAGCAAACTGGTACTGCTGATATCAACATTTCACAATAGTGGAAATATTGATAAAAAAAACCTCGACAAAACAGAAGCCTGAGATGCACTCTTTTTTTTTTTTTTTGTGGGAACGGGGTTTGAACTCACGACCTTGCACTTGCCAGGCAGGCACTGGTGCCACGGAGCTATCTCCCCAGCCCCCAAGATAGACATTTTGAACAACAAAACCGAACATAGATTAGATGAACTTTATGATTATATAGCAATTAAGATGTCACTTGAAACACAAGACACTGGCCACTGGTTGAATTTGCCTCAATCTTAAACATGTGTAGCATGAATATAAAGAAAATAACAAGTGCAAAATATCATAGAGATAGGGAGATAGCTCGGTGGACTAAAGCACCTGCTTAGGCAAGCTTAGGCAAGCACAGGGGCTGCAGTTCAATCCCTGGTACCATATGCTACACCTAAGGCATGACAACTGAAATATAGACGATTTTTTTTTGTAGTATTTCATTGTAGTTCTTATGAAAATTTATTTCTGATGTTTTTTAAACATTGAATAAATATTAAAAAACCAAAACATTATTGTTGTGATTTTTCCTGTTAAATCCACATGTAATAAGACTCATAAAATTACAATTGATAATTCATCAGTAGAAATATTCTGAAGAATACTTAGAATATCTGACAGACTCACATTTATACAACCTGGGGACAACATCAGTCTTAAGTTCCAAGGGCTACACACCTTCAACACTTAAGGCATCCCATGGCATTGTGTAGCATCTTAGATGGTAAGAATTTCTTCAGGTTGACATGAAACTTGCTTTGGTACATTCTCAATCATTGACTCTAATCTTCTGTTTCAAAAGCAAGCATTACATGATCCCCCTAACTAGTCTGTAAACCACGTCTTTGAAACATTAGTTAGTGGTTCAAGTCTGTGTAAAAACTAGGCTATATCCAGATACATCACAGTTTCTTATTGTGTTACTCTAAAATCAGAGTACCTTTGGACACAGCTTAAAACTTCAAATATAAAGAGTTAGGACCTGGGCTAGCCAGATAGCTCAGTGGATTAAAGTGCCTATTTAGGCAGACTCAGGGGCACCCCCCCCACCCCCCGAGCATGCTGAGAAAGAAGGTGATTGAGGCTAGGGGTGGTGGTACATGCCTGTAATCGCAGCACTGGGGAGGCTGAAACTAGTTGGATCGCTAGGAGTCTGATCTGTGTCACAAGAACCTATAGACCCTAAATACATACAAAACAAACAAACAAATAAACAGGACTCAAATTTCAAACAACACAGCATACTCACCAAGTAGGTTTGAATGATTTGGTTGACAAGACACAAAAAATCATGAACATGAGCGGTGCTGACAAATGTAGATTATGGATTATAGATGACAAATGCAGATAAGAATCCAAAGATCACCAAAAAGAATACATGTATTACCAATGGGTTAAGGCCCACAGCTATGGCATCTAACCTACCTTACTGTTTTAAAGACTTGCTAACATTTGAGGCTGTCTATTTTATTCTCATATTCATTCTCTCCCTCCCCCACCATCTCCAGAAATTTAAACTATTGCCATATTTTGTGCCAATCTTAATGTTTCAACAGTGTGATAGTCTATTTTTGTGTTGCTATAACAAGAATGCTACCAGTAGACAGTGAATTAAAGAGCCTACAAGAAGGTGCAGGGGCTGGGGTTTGATCCCTGGCCCTACCTCCAGGGCATGCTGATACAGCAATTGATACTGGGTGTGGTAGCACATGCCTGTAATCCCAGCTCTTGGGAAGCTATAAACAGGTGGATCACTAGGAGTCCAATCTAGTAGTGAGACACTGAACACTTCACCCCACAGACCCTCCCCTAAAAAATTAAAAAAAAAGAATACTACCAGTGGG
This sequence comes from Capromys pilorides, assembly GCA_004027915.1. Taxonomy (NCBI): domain Eukaryota; kingdom Metazoa; phylum Chordata; class Mammalia; order Rodentia; family Capromyidae; genus Capromys; species Capromys pilorides. The sequence continues at coordinate 14,813 of PVKN010021467.1, forward strand.
ATAAATGAAAAATGTATTGTTCAGTGTTCTAGAAATTGAATCTAGGATTGACGGGCTGCTACCTGCTGAGGACATTGTCTCCTTTCTGCATCAACCATGGAAGATGATACAAAGGCAACAAAGTAAAAGACAAAGAGGCAGGGAGGGAAGGAAGGAAGTTTTTTTTTTTTTTTTTTTAAATTTTACCTCAAGAAAGAGGACTTATAAAACTGCTTCAGAAAATGGTGAGAATGATAGGATAATTGTGCTTGAAGCAAAGAGGAGGGTAATTAATGCCAATGTGTCTTTTACTGTAATATCATCACACCTTGTATTAAAGAAGGAACATCTCAAATAGATTCTGTATATCAGAGAGAGAGAAATAATACTGATGACAATAGGAATTTTTTCACAATTAGCCTGTAGAAATCTGTTACAAGAAGCTAATCAAGATGGGTTAAGTACAGCTAAACAGCACTGCAGGTATTTTATAAAACAGCACTAGGTATTTTATGTTGCACTTGCTCTATACCATTGTATAAAAGGAAAACCTGAGGTAGTTTCAACTTGAAGAAATAAAGAAAAAGGTATTTAAATTTTAATTTGCTTATTTTTGAAGCAAATTATACATGCCTTATCACAAAAGTACATGTATACACATATACACAATACCTGTAATGGGAATAATCACTTTTTTCTGATGTTATCTTCTAATAGGAAAGGAGTTTTCATGGGCAAAAT
>PVKN010021468.1:0-15464 GCA_004027915.1 Capromys pilorides
TTGGGCTGCAACATTTTATTCACATTGAAAAATTCTGAGCTTTCTGTTTAAATATTAGTCCTGCTTTTCCTTCCTTGCCTTTCCCTCTGGAGCAGATTAGAATCTATTTCTGTCTCTAGTTTCACCTCTATTTTGGTCTCTCTATCTCTGACATTCTCTTTCTCTTATCTTTTTCTACTTAGATGGCTTCCTCAGAACTGCCTTGCAGTGTACTAATTCCCCTTTTACCTATATCTCATTTGCTATGAAAAGTACCTAGATTCACAGTTTGAAATGAATAATTTCTGGTGCTTTACAGTCCTTCTGGAGAGCTGACTTATTTCTTTTCCACATTTCTCTCAGACACAGCCCATGGATCCCTGCTTGTTCTGGGAGAATCCTCATGTCAGTCTCCATTGGCCAAGTCTGGTGTGTCTTATGACTGTGATCCTAACCAGGTGACAGGACCCAAAGCTCAGATCACTTATTTCATTAAGTTGAAAACCACCGTTAGGGTATAGTTCACTTCACTAGGTTCCAAATGTTTCTATTCTTCGACTTCTGAGTATTACATACTTTCTGAGCATTTTACTGATGCACGTTAAAATGATACTCTTAATTTAAAATATGCTATGAGGGATTGCTAAGGTATCAAAAAGAGGATCAATACAAATCTTAAATAGTCCTAGCACATACAGAAGAGGGTACTTACCTTTCCATGAAATCAGTGTCTCTTTAGGCTTCTTTGATTATCCTAAGATACCTTTTAAGAAGCTCTTTATGTAATCGGTGCCTTGTTGGATTTGCTGATTTTAATAATATAAACTATATTCATGGAATCACATGCTTTTAAATCAACAAACCTGATGTGAGGTTTTGGATTCCCATTGACTTCACAGTTGAGCTTTACTTTTTTCTCCTCAGAATCCAAAGGGAACATTACATGATTAGGTTCTTGAATAAAAACTGGGCCATGAAGTGCATAGTCATCTGAAACAAGAGAAGAAAATGCCCAACATGAGGAAGATGTTCCAAATTGGAGCAACGTGCAAGAACATGACTAGGGAAATAAAAATAAAGAAAAAAACAATAGTGATTTGCAGCAGATAAAGTTTTAACTATGGAAACAAAGCTCTCACTGAAGAATAATTTTGTGTGATTCATGAAGAAGCAAAGATATGGGCTCTCCAAATCTCACATTAATCACTTTTTTTCTGATAACTTCCAAATATAGACTGCATGGAATATCCCCTCCATTTTTTTATTCCTTACTGTCCCATCTGCCTTCTGCCCACCCGTTTACTTCACTCACATTTTGTGCTTCCTACATGTCTTTTGTGCTACTGTTATTTTGAGAGCCTGTGTAATGTCACAAAGTCAACACTCTTCTACTCTATAATGAAAGAATACAGTTGTAAACAAGCATTGATGACTTGTTAAAAAGATAGTAATAAAGGATCTGGCCAGATAGCTCAGTGGACTAAATCACCTGCTGAGGCAGGCACAGTGGCTGGGCTTTGATCCCCTGTGTGCCATGCAGGCCCCACCCCTGGGACACACTGAGACCCAGTTGAGACTGGTTATGGTGGTGTGTGTCTGTAATCCCAGTGCTTGGAAGGCTGAAAACAGATGAATCATTATGAATCCAAAGTGACACCTTGTAGATCCTGTACTAAATACAGGAAAAAAAAAAAAGATAGCCATAAGGTATAGCTCTATCTTGTTTATATATGCTATGATTTGTATCCTGAATGTCTCCCAAAAGATTCAGACACCCAGGAATTGCGGGGGGGGGAGCTTTTGGAAAGTGGAGGAGCAACACTCATCAGTGGGTTAATCCACTGATTAAGGGACAGCTAAATGTGTGCTGTGAGGAGGTGGGCATGCTGGAAGAGGCAGGCTCTGCTGGCATGACCCAGACGAGGACATCTCTCTTCCTGCTTCCACCTTTCGATCTCTGCTTCATGGCTTCCTTGAGATGAGCAGATTTCCTGCACTTGGCCCTCCTTTTTAACATGCCACTCCTGCCTTAGAGTAAACAGACTATGGACAATAACACAAATAAACTCTCCTCCTTTGAATTGTGTCTTTGGGATATTTTGTCCTAGAAAGTGTCAGACTCTCTCTCTCTCTCTCTCTCTCTCTCTCTCTCTCTCTCTCTCTCTCTCTCTCTCTCTCTCTCACACACACACACACACACACACACCCCACAGACACACACACACACATTTGTATAAAACTTCCTTAAAATATCTATGTAGGCAAAAAAAAATAACCTACAATTAGATGGTAAAATTATCGGCTTCAGTGATCTGACTTCACAGATGAAATGCTTAGAGGACACAGCAATGACATGTATCTGTGCATTTCTAAACGCTTATTTTTATCAAGAAGATAAATCAGATGCATGAAAATTTATTCCATGTTGGAAAGTGTCTGCAAGCCACATATGAGAGCCACTATACAGTGGAGTAAACATACTTCTAGAATACACATACACTCAGATATTCTCCAATGAATCTTGCTACTCTTGTCCATGAAAGTGATTTTATTTCTTTAAAATAAAGTTTGTATTATTCCCCTAGAAGTTTTTCAGGTCCTTACCTCTTCCATTAGCTGTGAAATTTTCATATCCCATCTCCCTATAGGCTCTTGTCTTTTTCCATCAAGTATATTTAAATCTTTACTCCATCCCTCTTTTTTATTATAAGCTCCTTAAGAGCCATGACTGTATCAAACACTTCTGTGTTTCCTACGCACCAAGTACAGTGGTAACTCTAGAGGTACATGAATAGTTTTTCTGCTTGAAAGTATTTTTTTTGCATTTTATTGTATTCAATTAGCTTACTTAGCCATTGTCTGATGATTTTTGAGACAGAAGCTCCAGTGGCTAAAATGTAGAGTATTAAGGATTATTACCTTGCACCTTCTTCTAGATATTGTGATCTTTTCTGCAGGCGGACCATTTTTATAATGCTCTTTAGAATTGTTGTCTTTGTAATGCAATAAAACTTAAGGAGACAGGGAACAGCCCGAGATGTTGGCATGTAAACAAATAGATTGATAAGTACTATGAAGTGGTATTCCATACCTTGGGTCAACTACTAATTCCAGGACCTCTGGAAATCCACTTAATCCCCATTGCTTTCAGTTCTCCCATTAATATAATAATAGGATACGGTTAGGCTAGTCAATCTAAACTGGTTAAAAGTGGGAAGGCAACATAAGTACTCTCCTGCAATATACACAAGTGCGGACATGAAACATGCACTCAACCATATCATGAATTACACCACTGCCACCTTCTCTTTCCCTGACTCCATGTGTCAACATCTGAAGTCAATTAGAGATTTCAACAAAAAATAGGATTTTTCTAGGAAGCTAAAATAAGAGCATAGAGAAAAAGCATACAAGTAAATACTTTTTAAGTATTTGTGGTTTAAATCCAGATATTCAAAGATTTGGATATTTACACATCATATTTTCAATAATTACACATGTATTTTCAAAACAAATTTAGATTACTGGTCAAGGGTTAGTTCATTGCAACTGTGAAGTATTAAGTACATTTTTGGCACCTCTATTTAAATGAAAAATGTTCTTCATCAAGATCTCTAATGTAATAGCAAGTTCGGTGGATTTTCTCTAACAAAGAAATAATGTGTTTCCATTGTTGTCCCCAATTCCAAAATTATGTATGTGTATATATAATATCAATCATCTCAATTCACTGGTGGCCTTGATTTGAATTTCATACAGAAATATACAGTCTATTACTACTAATTCTAAACAAGAATAAAACACAATAATGATTACCCAGGATGCAGCTGAGAGGCTGCAACTTAACATCTGTACTATTTCTTAGTGTAGCCATGCCATATTTAAATAACAAAAAGGATATTTTTTCCTGTATATTTTGTAGCAAGAATTGATAATAATGATGCTTTGCATTTGCTATAAATAACACATTCCATCTAAAGTTTTCATTTTTTTTCCTGGTCCACAAAGCTTACTGCTTGGAAATTATCATTAGCATAGAAAAAATGGGGCTTCAGTTCTCATCTAAGGAAGCCCTTAGCCTTTCATGCATGATCTATTTAGTTTCACAGAGACTGAGAGAGAGATTTCATGAAATTTACTTATTCAAGTATAGAAAACAGGTTATTCTCACTTTTAATTCTTTAAACCAGAGTTACTGATAATTTATTTATTTATTTATTTATTTACTGGCAGAACCAGGGATCAAACTCAGGACCTTGCACTTGCCAAGCAGGCACTTTTGCCCCGAGCTATCTCCCCAACCCAAGGTTATTGGTATTTTTGAGAAAAAGAAAGAGTCTTTGTATTTCAACAGCGCCATATTTCTGCCTCAGTGAAACAGAAGCCTTAGAAAAGTGGTCCTGAAAGTCTTAACTTTTAAGTTTGCTCTACGTGTTCAAGTCATGAAGTGACTTTCAAGTGTGTTGTAGGCACATCCCCCAAACTGCAGCCAAAGCTCATCCTTAGCTTTACCTGGTTCATTATTCTATGCAACTAGAAGAATGCTATGACCCTCTCTGTAAAGAGCTAAAGAAACATTTTAGTAAATGAAGATTTAATAATTTGGTATGTCTCAAAGTTAGACTATAGATCACCTGCATTACAACCCTGCCATGGCTGCTTATTTAAACCCCAGGTAGACTGACTGTGCTACAAGAATATGGCATCCATGAACTCACTGATCAACCTCACTGTGGATGGTTCTCTTGCACACTGAAGTTGAAAAACTAAAATACGACCTTTCTGTCCTTAGTTGTCCATCCATGTCCCCCAAAGAGAACACTAGTTTCAGTTAAACTCCATGATTTTTTTCTTTTTGAGCAAAGTATAAAAATATTTGTTGGGTAACAAAGAAGTAATTTAGCACATGTCCAGACTCAGTTGAGAGAGAAGCATCCTAAAGCAGAAAACTATGAATATGATACATGCAAGGCAAACAAAAGGCTGGGACTAAAGCTTAATAAACTTACTTCCTTAATATCACTCTGAGTTGTATTCCTGCAGCTAAATGTGACATACTCCCTAGGACTGCACTGAACTACCAAGAAACAGGAACCCTCGAGGGGACTCAAATTGTACACTGACCTGTACGTGGCATTTACCTTTACCTGATATGCACAGCTTTCCTGCTGTAACCACTCTCCTGCATTTATAAATAGTGAACTATGAATTTCCTGTTACTAACTGACAGGAAATCAGGTATAGTATTTTTATCATTGATTCCTCAACAAGGAGAAAAATTACCCCAGAACTTCACCTGCCATGAAGAAGTTAGGGAAATAGACTCACATTAAAATCAGGATCTTTTAAGGGAGAGGGAAATCATCATTTTTCAATTACTGATAATAAAAAATAATCATGGCTATGAGAAACAACAAGGAAGAAATCACAGTGCAGACAGTTTAAATAGAAAAATCTAGATTCTAGACTCTTGGTGTAAGAGCCAGCTGGTGAGATACAGTTTAGATTCATTACTGGTACTGCATGATTCCTTCAGTTTTTTCCTTCCTGACAACTATTTGCCAGTGTGTCATACAGACCACTTCACCACCATGGCTATGTTTCCTAAAATTCCATGTTACAGATTTTTCCTGGATTCATTTCTGAGTGAAACCCATATTTACAATGAGAAAGGAAAAGATCTTGCTGGAGAGAAGCCTACATTTTTGCTTCAGCAAAAGTGGGGAACATTTGAGTTTACAAAAAAAAAATTTCTGGACCTAAAACTTATGTAAATTAAAGGTCAAGGTACAGCAGCATGGACATTAATCCCTTCTCCCTTGGTTTATCAAATGTTGAAAATTCTTAGAATATATTGGTGTTAGCCAGTGATTCTCAAATTCCCTTTCGCTTTTGATTCTTTCCTTCTCAAAATTGAGTTTTTTTGGAGGGGAAGCACAATCAATATGTTCCTCTTCCAATATCATCTTTTTTTTTTTTGGTGGAACCTAGGATTGAGCTCAGGCCCTTGTGCTTGCCAGGCAAGTGCTTATTCTACTGAGCTATCTCTGCAGCCCCTTTCGCTCAACTTCTTTCAGTGTCCTCCCACAGCATCTCAGAAACAAAATGTAGAGGCAAGGCTAATATAAAACTTAAGATTACCAAAAGAGATGCATGACCTCACCAATTTCAGATTAGAAGATGTTATTAAGTCATAATTATATTTCTCAGGTCACCCACTAAAACTACTGTATATTTACAATGGGAACAAAAATAAATTTTGCCTCAAAGATAATCCTCCAAGAAAACAATAACAACATCACTCTCCAGCAGTCACCAACGATTTCATTTGCAGTTTTAGGGTAATAAAATCTCTACTTCTTTCTCTTGAATTAATTGGCCCATTTAACATCTATCCAAACTTCCCTCCCAGACAAGCCAATTACTTACTACTTAGGCTGCCGAAAGCCACAAGGAAGAGCAGTGGAATGGACATGGCCACAGGCTAAGACTCTCAGGAGCTCAGCAGAGAAAAGTAAGGTTTACTCTCAGGTGGAGGGTAACTCAAGGAAGAAAAGCAGGAACTTAGGTATCAAAACAAGAATAGAGCAAAACAGATTTCAGTGAAGGGTCAGCAAAAGATAACACGCATAAAATAGAAAGCTACAGCGAAGGTGGAAGTGGGGAAAACCCACGGATGCTGAATGCAGCTCCTTTTAATAGCGCAACTGTGAACAGTTCTACAAAGTAGATGAGATAGGAGCAAAGATATTAAATGGACTGAGTCAAATCAGGAAACCAGTTTAATCTCAGGATAAGCATTGTATACAAGGTGATTTAAAAGAGAAGGGATGCTACATCTAAGGCAATTATTTCTCAGAGATGTAGAGAAGTCTCCTATATGAATATTACCTGAGCTAGGGGAGTTTTGAAAGGGCAGACTGCTGAGTTCCTCTCAGACACACCAATTTTTTACTATCAGGGCTACCTATGACATCAAAGACACATTTCACCAGCTACGGAAGTGTCTAGTACACAGAACAAAAATCTCCAATGTAGCTCTTCCTCACCGGACTCTTTCACCAACAACAGTCCTTATGCAATAATAACACTTAAATATCAGTTTTCATGGTTAAGCCTGCATAAAAATAAACAGAAGTCCTTGCTGAAATGCTGTTGTCCTAAACTTAATGACAATGAACTTACTTTGTGGAAATATTTTCATTTGTTGGAAACTCAATAACTCTAGTAGGAAGAATAGAAAAATAATACTATGATTTCATAAAGAAAACTAAAAATCTCAGATTAATTCCCACTTCTGTGTAGTGTGGAGCTGTCACATGCTGCACCTGAGAGTTATTTAGGTCCTTAATCCTAATGACAGATGTGAAGGTACCTGCTATTATATCTCCCAAGAACTTAGACTTGTGATATATAGTCAGTCTTATTATGACACCAAGTGGGCCATTTGATTGGAAACCTGGTTTTGAGAAGAAAGACTTAAATGGCAAAAATCTCAGTATGAATGTAAACTTATGACATTTAATGAAGAACACCAGCCAGGGAAGACTGTGTGGTTATATCTGGGTCATATCTGGAAGGGAGGTATATCATTGCATTGGGTGTACATAAAAGCATTTTGGTACAAGCCAAGGTGGCTGATATGTTGTCATTTACTAAATGTCCTTGGTGTATGTAATCAGTAGGGACAGGCCAGCACATTGATGCATAGGGGAAAGCCACCTGGGCCAAGAATGTGGAAAGTCTCCTGCTGAGCAGGTTCACTGGGCCCAGAGCTGAGTCCTCTTTTAACTTTCTCCCTGTTACCACTAGAATCAAGGGGAAACTCTGTGGGAAGACCCTTTAACCAGGCTTCTTCCCAAATATTCCAAGCAAAGCACACAGGCCCAATGAGGACCAAGGGCTGTGCACCTTCTCCAGTCTTACAATAGTCCTGAAGCTCATTTTAGGAAAAAAAAAAAGACAACAACAATAATATATATGAGGGCAGCTGCATCTTTTTGGATCTAAATCACTCACAAACTGCAGGAGCAGTCATGTGGGGAATCCAGGTGATTTTTCCCAACTGTGAGAATTCCTTTAGCATTAAATTACTGGTTATAGAATAACTGGACAGGTGTTACACTCTTATTACAAGTATGATTTGCTGTTGTAACTATGTGTTCAATAAATAGCAAGCAATGATCAAAGGTCCCAAACAAGGTTCTATGTGTAAATTTGCCCATACACAGCATTTTTACTGAATAAGTGTTTTATCTGGTTGTTCAGTTGAATAGAGTAGGAGTAAAACAAATATTAAAAAGAGACAGACACATCCACTGAAAGGATGAAAAGTTTCTGTCGCTCGTCCTTGCTTTCATGTTCCTTCTTTTAACCCCAACAAGTGAACATTTCAAGCAGCAAGAAACAGAGGCATCTGCTGCCAGCTGGCCTGTGTTTGAAGGCACACAGTGAACGAAAACCCAAATGAGAAGTGAGCTCTTCTCATGCTGTTTCTTTGTTCTCTGCTTAACAAAATAATGCTGCTGTCACCATGTACTGTGTCACACATAATGAGGTCATAATAGGACCTACACCAGATCTAAGCAATGATGCTGGGCATGGGAGGAGTGAGGAGATAAAAGTGATCTCTCCTGCATTGTGGAATAGCTCGAAGGGGTTGAAAAGAATACATAGAAGGATGGTGTGATATCTCACTCTGATCCTGACTTCAAACCTTAACACCCCCGAACAACAGATTAATTAGTCCTTTAAAAATAAGTAGGATGGTGGTTTTGACATCAAACCCCCATTATAACAAGAGAGATGCACTTTCAACAAATGAAAATCCTTTGTAACTCATTTTCAGGCCAAAACTGACCTGAACTGCTGTGCAACTATTTATAGTTTGAGTGTGAATATTCATGTGTTTTGCCACAGAATTAGAAACGTGTTTGATTATGGAGTGCTGACCCACACTCAGCTGGGATATTATGTAACACTCGGAATGTTTTGTGGGTCATCTTCCCTTTCTAAAAACAGGAAATAATTCACAGGCATTTGTAACCCAAATAGGTTCTGATCAGAGTTTTGGGGCTCATCCTATATGCTAATTTCAGTTCTCCACAGAGGCAACATAAACGTGCAAAGGAGATACTGTCTGCATCCATGGAGTGATTATTTTAGGGGGACAGAAAGGCAGTAACCTGGTTATTTGGCTAGCTTTTCTTTTTAGTTAGCAGACTTCATTGTTAGAGCAGTTTTAGGTTTAGAGAAAAAACTGAGCTTAGATTACAGAAGGGTCTCTTATGCCTTCCTCCCTGCACACATCTTCCAGTCATTGGTTCACTGCTCTTACTTTAGTTAAGAGAATTTGGCTCTTTCTTGCCAAATCTGATTAGCTTTGGAGACTAAGTATACACATTGCATTGGAGTCATTCACTGGAAGTGACCGAGAGGCTGGCAATATGCAGTCATGTGCTGGTACTCTTCCCTGTTTCCTTTTGAGAGATGGAGCCTTGCTGTGGTACCCAGGCTGGCTTACACTATGCTCTTACGTCAGTTTTCTGAGTAGCTGAGATTGCAGGTGGATCCCACTGCAGCTGGCTCAGGAAACCCATTTAAGGAAGGCAAGATGGGGTTGATTTCAGTAACTCCTTTAGGCTTTATGAGGCACCAGGTTGGTGCTAGATCTGATAACGAAGACAGAGCTTGAATGGCTCTTAAATCAAATGCTAGAAGCACGTTTTGTGTGTGTGTGTGTGTGTGTGGGCAGAGGATAGTGTCTCCCACTACACATCCTTTTGGGATATATTCTTTTCCACTTAATATGAGGTATAACTGAGTCTTAAAGCACCGCCTAGTTTCTCACGCTGTTGCTAGCATGTGTTATGAAGACCACAATCTAGGTCTCTCCAGGTTTCTTTCTTTCTTTCTTTCTTTCTTTCTTTCTTTCTTTCTTTCTTTCTTTCTTTGTCTGTCTTTTGTATTTTTAGTGAAGGGTCTACAGGGTGTTCAGGGTCTCACTAATAGATGGCACTCATAGTATTCTGCCTGTTTAAAGCCTCCCAAGAGCTGGGATTATAGGCACAAGCCACCACACCCAGTCTAAATTGCTGTTTTAGTGTGCCCCTGGAGAAGGGCCAGCATAGCAGGCCCTGGGATCAGACAACCCCACCATCACCATCACCTGCTTGCAGGCACTTTAATCCACTGAGCTATCTGGCCGGCCGGCCCTTCTCCAAGTTTCTATGTGACCAGTGAAACAACCAACTCTCTCCCCAGCCTCCCAGAGCCAAAGCATCCTCCTTTTCAACTATAGAAAAATATGACCAAAGTGTTGAGGTTGCCTTTTCTACACTCAGTTGTAATTTCACACATTCTTAGCAACCATCTGTTTAAATCCCTTCTGGGTGAACTGCTGGTGTTCTTAGCTCCTCAGTGACACCCTCAGTTTCCATTGCCTTCCCTGACACTAAATTACCCAAATACAGAGCACCTGCAGGTGGTACCTTTGCATTGCATGCATCATGGCTCCTCAAGTAATATTCATGAACCATTGCACCTGTCTCTTTAGCAAATAAAGTATCCCATTTCTTCTTTATTTAAAAGTTTTGAGATTTTAGTTTTGAATACAGTGAATGTATATATATATTATATATATATTATACATATGCATATAATTTGACAGTATATTTCTAACAAAAGATCTCAAAAATTGGAATTTAGCATGCTTTTCTTTCTGATGTGTAACTATTTTAATTATTTTGCATATTGTTCCTTAGGAGATAAGATGCTAACCATGGTGATGTTAGGAATGTGGAAAAATTGAGATGAGGTTCATGGTAAGCAATGGATTCTGGGTGGGGAGCAATATTCCACTAAGTAGGATACTGGAACTTTTATTAAAAATGGGTAGGGAAACCCAAATCAGACTTATATTCTATACTACACAGTGAGTAGAAGGCAGAACTCCTGGCATAAAATAAAATATAGACATGAGGATAAACATGAATGTGACTTAGTAAGACACCATCTTAAAAGGAAAATGTTCAGATTTTGGAGGATGTTCCCTATGCAAATGCCTAGTATTCATTTTCATGTACTAAGAACAAAGGTAAACACAAAACACAATCATTCTATTTAGGCAACATGTGGTCAGCATTAGCAAAGGAATGTTTAGGAAACCAAAAGTCACCTTAACTTTATTCAAAAGCTGACATCTATGTGTAATTGAATAGTTACTTTTCCTATTACTGAGACAAAATACCTAACACTCAAACTTACAGGAGCAAAAGTTTACTGCAGTGCAGCAGAGGACATCACAGAAGAGAAATAGTTCACAGGTCACAGGCAGCAGGCAGCAGGCAGCAGGCAGCAGGCAGTAGGCAGCAAGCCTGCCTCTCCCTGTTATCCCATCCAGTATGCCCTGCTGGGCAGTGTCACCTGAACCAGGATGTGGCTTCTAACATCAGTATACCTATTCAGCCACTCCCAGTGGAATTCAGCCACTGGAATTATTCTAGTTCAAATTAGTGGCTTAATTTAAAGCATACACCTTAACACAAGTATCATCCACTCTAGGTCCAGCAAGCTCTGAAAAGCCCCAGTTATGAGTATGTGAGGCTTTAGGGTATCACTAGATGCAACCTACAATAATAATATGGGAAGTTATATAGAGTAATAAACACTCTGTCACTTTTAGAGTAAAAACAAAACAGACTAGGTTCTCTACTAAGTAAAAACTGCCTACTAGACCCTGTCTTTCATAGCCTTCTATGCTCTTCCTTATTGTATGGTCAAGAGAGGGGTGGAGAAAAGCCACCTGTAGGACAGACTGCAGAACAAGAACTTGGACTTGATTTCTTCTGGGGTCTGGAGTACTTTGGCTTAAATGTGTGTACCTCAGAAGTTCATATAATGAAAACTTAACCTTCAAATAATGTTACTTATAGATGAGGTCACTGAAAGTAATTAGGTTTAGGTGAGGTCATGGGAGTGGGAGGGTAGGTAATGATTTTTCAAGGAGAGGAGAGACCAGAGAGAGCAACCTGGCTCTGGCTTACACTGTGATCCCCTAAGCCACGTTATGATAGAGCATGAAAGCGCCCCCCAGGTGCTGGCACCATGCTCTTAGATGTCCCAGGCTCCAGACCTGTGAGATAAATAATTTCTGTTCTTTATAATTAGCCAGTCAGTGATGAACAGTTCCAGCAACACTACTACCATGGTATGTTATGATGTCCAAAGTGATTATCTCCTTTGAAGGACACACGAGAAAGGAGTCCTCTTAGAAGCCCAGAATTGCACTTTCCAGACACCAAATCTGCCAGTGCCTTGAACTTGAACTACCCTGTCTCCAGAACAATCAGAACTAGTTTTCTGTTCTTTAGAAATTACAGTCTGAGGTGTTTTGTCACAGAAGTATCCACGACTAAGACACTGAATAGAAATGGTAGAAATTATCATTAAATGAGATGGCACAATTTTTCTCCAGCTCCTATTTAATGTGAGGAAACAAAGATTAACTGGTTTCATCAAAGTCAGACACCAAGTGATCTAGCGAGAATACTGCTCTTCTGATTATAAACTGAGTGTTTTTCATAGTACAAGTTCTCTCCAGTTTATTGTTTGGACAGCAGCGGGACTGGTCCACTTTTACATAGAAACATAGTGGGAAAGAATGATGAAGTCAGCCCTTAGGAAGAGTGATAAGTACCTTTGTCAATATTTATGTCTTGAGACTTAAGTTCAGGAAGAAAAAAGTGAAAGATTTTCTTTTCAATAGATAGCAGAGAGGATAAACGTGACTCATTATATGTCGCACTTGTTACTAATTCTTTCAAATTACAAAGTGGTTCTTTTTTGGAATTACTAGCGTATTGATGTACAGAAGGGATATTTTGTCCTAAAGTATCCTCTATAGAAAACTTCATAAAAGAGGGGATTCATAACCTTTCAAAATGACAGGCATAATATTTGCATCTAATTATTGGGCATTCTGCCTTTTCTATGTCATTCTGTCACAAGGTAAAGTGGTATGCACACTGATTTGAACAAACACAAAGCAAGAAATTCTTTCTGTAAAGGGATAAATGGCAGCAGAAAATGCCTTTGACTTGAATTCATAGGCTTATCAAAAGAGGGAGAAAAAAATCTTTTCTTGGCTTTCTTATGACAAAGTAAAAAGCATATCCATTAAGTGCTTGGTCCTTGAATAAGTCATCCACCTGTCCTCTATATTTTAATACCAAATGATGCTCAAATCGTTTCACACAGACCTCTAGCTACAGAGCAGGGAGATGACCATGACCTCTCCTACCTTTTTAATAGAAGCATCTTGTTGCCAGTGCAACACACCACCTAAGTATAACATAAGCAGCAGAGGATAATGGTTCACAGGCTCCACTCATTTGGCAAATGCCCATCAAGTACCCACCATCCACAAGACAATACTCAATACAATGGGGAAAGAAAGAAAAGGAAATAAACATACTGTCCTAGGGGCTCCTCGAACAGAAAGAGATAGACTCCAGGTGATTTATACTGGTGTGGTGAAGGTGGTTAGTGCGGTGCAGCAAAGCCTATCCAGAGAAGAAATAGATTCCAGGGAAAACAAGAGTATTTAAGTTTGTGTTTTAGTCTATTCTGGCTACTATAAGAAAAACCATAAAGAGCCTGAATGTCTGGTTTCTTCTGAGGCAAATTCCCTTTTTGCTGTGATCTTGTGAACCCAAACAAGTTGTTTGTTTTTGAAACATAATGATGAGACAAGGATAAGATAGACATTCTCACTTCAAAATGGAGAAACATGAAAGGAAAAAAGGAGAAGTCTTGAGCTAGTCCCAACAGTTAAGTCTCAGGAATAGTCATATTTGGCTAGATGTTCTGCTCTCTAGGGAAACTCTGGCTGCAGCTCTGGCTTCCAAGGGATGAGACTTTCCCAAGGGAGTTTTGCCAGACAGAGATTGGACCCTGACACACCAAGCGGCCCTGCTCCTGTAGCTTTGCAGGAACCCCATTCCCATTCCCAACTCTCAAAAGTTAAAATTGCTAAGCTCTCCTGGGATGGAACTGCTCTGGGGGGGGCCATGTCCTACATTTCACTGGGCCTTGAACTGGTAGGGAATTCCCAAGGTTATTTCAACAGTTGGGCTGTGCAGTCCTGAGGCTCTTTGGAGGACTCTGCAAAGTCGAAGAGAAGGTAGCCGTGCCCTGCAGCTTTGTTGGGTGCAATGTATACACTGCTAGGATTTATCCCAGCTGCAAATCCTGACAGAGTATGTCAGATGGACGGGATAAGAAATGCCTAGCAGATGAGTACCGCATGATTCTGGATGGCTTAGGTGAATTCTAGAGGTGTGACTTCTAACATGATGCAGACGCCCTGAGTCCCTTCTTTATGTCACTGTCCCCATAGCTCTCAGGTTCCAAGACTGAACATTTTACTTCAACCACACCCTCTACATGATGATTTTGCCTGAAAATCGGCTGACCATGGTCTAAATACTCTGAAACTCTGAGTCACACTAAACTTCTCTTTCTTTAAGCTGTGGATGACTGGCATTGTGTGTCAGTGAGAGGAAAGCTGATGATACATAGATCTTGGCTTCTATTGAGATGGCCATATAGTGCTTCATTGGATGGACCATACAAACTCCTCATGAAATAGCATTTGAAGTTCTTTCTTGCCTAATAAAATGAACTTTCTTCTGCTTTTACAGCATCCTATACACTAAATGTGTGCAGCTACACTATAATATGGACCATCCCTAACTTGTGGTTTTTTTGGCTTTGCAATGGTGTGAGAGTGATATGCATTCAGTAGTAAATTTTAAACTTCTCCCAGGTGAGTGTTATGTAGTGTATATTCTCTTATATATGTGTAGTGTCAAATGGAAAGATTAATATATTCTCGAATCTTTACATGAAACTTCAGAAATTTCAGGGACTGCCCTAAATATGAGCCAATGTTCACTCCCTAATCCACCCCTGGCCTCTCTTTTGGTGCGTGTACGTCTATATGTCTTCAGTTTCTTTAAAAGTGTAAAGTAAAAATGGGAGATAAGTGCCTTTGGGGATGCTTTGGGAACTTCAGAAGTTGTAAAATGACAGAATTTTAAAGTGACAATAGAAGAAAGTTAATAATTAGAGAAAATTTTGATAATTTATAATAAGAATACTAATAAAATATACTCCAAGTATGCACTTACATATTCTTTAACTCTTCCATATTATAAAGAAATCAGGAGAAAACTACTGGCTATAATATTAGAGGATAAAATATTCACTGAAAAGGTTAACAGAAACAATTACTCTCACTTGAGAGTGGCTGCCCTTAAGTGAGAAGGAAACACTCTTTATTAAATTTAGAATTTTGAACTCGCAGGTGCCCTGAAGTAGAATTTGAGTAATTTTTAATGTATTTGCAAAGGAATTTCAAGAGGTGGAGGTTCACAGTTGAAATGCTTCTACTTTTGCTTAAATTTTCAGCCTGTGACAGACAT
>PVKN010021469.1:0-15526 GCA_004027915.1 Capromys pilorides
TTAAATTCTCAGATTTCCTCCAGGCTTTCAAGATTTGCTTGCAGTTATGATGTGAAATAGTTATCAAGACTACAATTAATGTTGTTAAAAACATTTGTGAAACCTATTTTAAATATTTCTTTGATAAAGGTTTAAGATTTATGAATAAATCCAGACACCTCGCTTCTGTGGTTTTGTACATAATTGATCCATGAATACATGCAAGATAGATGGACAGTGATAGACTCACTGAATAGGAGATGGTTGATATTTTCCAGCATCACTTCTCTGTGCAGCTCCTTCTGGGATGTGTCCAGCAGGGACCATTCCTCTGGGGTGAACTCGATGATCACATCATCCATGGTCACCAGTTCCTAGACAATCATGGACATTGTAGTTTAAACAGAGGAGTAGTGACATGGTTCCTTCTGTGAAAACTCAGAGTACAGTACTAAGACACGGGAAATCATGGGTGCGCAGGAAGAGTCAGCTGTTTAGGTCAGCATCCCTCAGGGTCAGCACAACCTTGGGATGTGGATTTCAGAATTCATCCAATAGAAACACTTTCTGAATTCACAAAACTGCCATTGAGAAGGTTCTTGCATGATAATGATATATGAAAACCTTGGAAATTTTCTAATAAAATGGTAGCTATAGTATATAAAGGATGTTCTGAAACTGGCAGTTTAAAACTTTTAAGAAAAAGTATCTTTCCTGTTTATTTAAGGAATTTTCTTACACACAATAAATAAATAATTATTATCACTATTTTGATTTTCAATGGTTCAAAATGACTATGGTCAATTCAATTCCATGTGTCTACCAAACACGCTTCATCTATTAAGATATTTAATGTTCTCAGGTGAATGCGAAGAGATCCAAAGAATTTTTTTGGTATCTCAAAAATATTTGAGGTAAATGTCTTTTCCTTTCTTCCCAAAAAAGTCATGGAACCTGGAAAGATTCACAGCTTTCCGTGGTACGTTGGTGAACCACATGGCTGTTACTCTCTGTGTGTGTAGTCTATCTTCAGTAAAAATAAACCAACGTCATACAATCAGCTCAGGAGGAAAGTTAAGCCAGAATTGTCAAAAATCTCCTTCCCTCCTGAACTGTCGTTTGCACCGAGCTTTCCTGAGCTATGACCACTCTTAATATTCGGTCAAAATCTCACCTCTTATTCTTGAAGGTCCCATGTGTAAATGGTTGTCACTGTGTTCACATACAAAAGAAGTTTCCTATTAGGCTGTATATGTCCAGGTCCTCAAAAAATTTTCCAGGGCCTTCTATTTTCTTTCTACTACTTCTGCTATTATACACTAAGTGCAAAACCAAATTAAGTTACTAAAAATGTCTAAGAATAGCATGCAACACTCAAACACGCTTAATTACTAATATGTATGTATCTAAGACAAAAACCCCTTAATTACTAATACATAATGAGTATGACTTTGTTCAAGAAAGAGTGAGAATTTTAGATAAATTCAGCACACTTGGACAGAACAAGCCACATGCAGTGAGCTACCATTAGATAAGAAGCACTATACTTCACCTAAATTACCAAACCTGAAGCTCTCTTCATTTTGCTGCCAACTTTAATACACTGTACAAGTCCATGGTAACTGGAGAAACAGACTTAGCATGAGATGTGCAGATATATAGCGATTTACGACATTGGGCTTACAGTGGGCTTCTGCAGAGTCAGCTGTGGAAAAGAGCAAAGCAGCCAAAGCGGAGGGCTGGAGGGTCCGGTCCAAGACGAGGAGCTCATGGCTTTCTCGTGGCACTCAGCGTCAGGAGCCCGGGAGCTACACGGGAAGGCTGGGGCGTCAGCGGCAGGAGGCTGAAGGCTCTGTGCTGGAGCTGTGTGGTGCTGTCCAGTCCTCATGTGAAGACCGAAGCTTCTCCAGAGGGATGGAGGGCGCCTTCCTTATCTCTGTACTTTTGTTGCGTTCAGGCCACAAGCCTATTGGGCGCCTCCATTCCCCTCCAGGGTGGTCTGCTGCCTTCGGTCATCCTTTCAGCCACACCCAGAGCTGTGCTGGTCCAGGATGGCTGGATGCTTCTTACTCAAGGGGATGCAGTGGGCTGCCTGTGGCACACCTAGCAAGTGACTTAAACCAGTCCTAAAGGGCAGGCATCTTTCTTGTCCCTTGGACAATTTTCACACCATCTTCTACAGAACACCTCAGAAAGGGTTCTCCAAGGAACTCGCTGCTGCCAGAACTACATCTGGAAGCACATGATAAAGATTCTTAGGGCTATGGAGACAGCTCCGTAGAATAAGTGCTTGTCTGGAAAGTGCAAGGTCCTGAGTTCAATCCCTGGTACCGAAAAAAAGAAAAATGAACAAAAATTCTGATCCTGGGCCTGCAAGACAACTCAGCAGATTAAGTGCCTTCTTTGGCAAGCACAGGGATGAGGGTTTGATCCCCAGTCCCACCTGGCACTGGCCCTGACCCCAGGGCATGCTGAGCAGGTGACCGAGTCTGCACGTGGTGGCACTTGGGAGGCTATAAACAGGAGGATCACTATGAGTCCAACCTGCATAGTGAGACCCTGTACCAAATACATAAATGAAAGATGAAAAAAAAAAAAGGATTCTGATTCCGATTAAACTACGTGATCACTACTCACACAACGTTTCTTATACTGGGCATTTCCATTATATATTTTTAGTTTAACAATGTTCCTTGCTCATAAATATCACCAACTTCCTAAATGTGTACAGAACACTTACTATCCATTTTTTTCTATGAAAAGACAAGTGTTTCTAATACTAACATATCTTGGTATGCAGTCTTTAGAATGATAGCCCAGATGCCACAGAAAATATTTCAGAGAAGGGTGATGACATTTAGCATTGTTTTCTCACAATTTGGGAGTGAAAAGCTCCTCAGGCATTGCTTCTCCTGGACAGGCTGCCTGGATCACACCTGCTGGCTTTCTCTTGTGTTTCTCTCCAGCCTTCCGTGAGCACACAGGAGTGGTCCGACCTCCTCCTCTCACCTGGACAACAGCTGTATTGCATTTGGGCCACCTTACTGTCTCCACTTTACAATACCCTGGTAAGGACCGTCTGCCAAAATACAGTGGACATGGGTGTTTTGTGGAAAGGAAGTTTATTAATCCTAAGTGCGGATTATGAGGAGGGATATGTTCACTAATCTGCCCTGTCTCATATTTTTAATTTAGAACTACAGTCTGATAAAGAGATTTTGTTGAATTATCTCTCATTTTTCAGCAACAGTGATGTGTGATACAGTGTCACCACTGTTAGGGAAGTACAGGGGAAAGAACCAAGACAGATTTGTCTTCTTGCCTTTAAGCTCAAGCATAGATGGGGAAGAACAGAGCAACACTAGAATGCAATAGTCATATTAAATATGAAGTTGATGTATCGTAATGCATAGGCAAATCTCTGGGTTTCCTATAGTATTTTTGTCTGGTGCTTCTAAATGAACTCTGGCACAAACTATGCATGTTAGACCCAGCTGTATGAACTTTTAGGGAAAATCCTCTGACCTCTGCTCTGCCGCCATCTCCAGATGGGAGGATTTCTAACCATAGAACCCCAGTGCTCATTGGCAAGAGCCAGTGACCGCCATTTCCTGCCCTTCATTTCTGACACTGAGTGCCTAATAAATTGAGACCTTTGGGTTGTTGGCACTGCAAGGTACAAGGCTTCTCATCAGAATTCATGAGAGGTGCTGGACTTGAGCAAGCAGAGTTAGGAGAGACCTGTGCTTGGCTGCCTGGGTGTGCATGGCACGTCACAGATGATGCAAGTGAATGTTGCAGTGTGGAATGTTAGTTAGTTTCAATCCTTTGTCAGAGCAAATGAGGACAAGCCAGACAAGCCCTGTGCCATAGTCAACTAACTTCAATAGGAAAGTAATGCAAATAATTGTGTAAAATGCAAAATTCCTGGCTGGGTTTTGGGACTCCGGTTTGTAATTAAGAGTCTGGGAGGTTAAGGAAGGAGATGGTAGCTTAGAGCCCTGTCTGTGAAAGCTTCTATCCTAGTAAGAAGTCCCATTAATAGAGAGGATGAAGATAAGGCTGGCAGTGCAGCTGTGTGTAGAATGAGCACACAAACACATAAGTAAATGAATGGACAAACAAATAGATATGAATAGAGGTGGAGTGGCCCACACCTGTAGTCCAAGACACAGATGAGGGTGGGGCAGGTAGACAGTGGCTTTGAGCAGGGAGTTGGAATAGGAAAGTATTTTTTTTAATCTTCTTGAGACAGGGCTTCACTCTGCAGTTCAGGCTTGACTTGAACTCATTTTGACCTGACTACTAATTCACAGCACTCCTCCTGCTTTGGCGTCCCAAGCGCTGATGGTATAGGCATGTGACATCGTGTGTGGCTAAAAAAATATTTTTGAAATGGCATTCAAATACATCCATTGTTGCTCAAGACTAACTTATAGGTTATGCAACAAACACTTTGCCTTACAGTAAGATAAAATTATTCAAGCTTTTTTATATGTTTTGTTCAAAGCAAATCTGATATATATATATATATATATATATATATATATATATATATATATATATATATATTTCATTTATGTATTTGGTGCAGGTTCTCACCACATCTCACCACACAGCTTGGACTCATAGTGATCCTCCTGTTTTCAGCCTCCCCAGCACTGGGGTTATAGGCATGCACCACCACTCACGGTGTCAGTGGTTCACTCAGGGTGTCCTGGTGATGGGTCCAGCTTGGTACGTGGAAGAGGAGATCAAACCTTGGTCCCTGTACTTCCAAAGTAGGTTCTTAGTCTGCTGAGCTACCTCGCCTGTCCTTATAATTCTTGAGAGGCAAACTAGTTGTATTTTCAGAGCAGGTTGATTACAGTGACCTTTGATATGCAATTTAGGGTTCATTAGCCATTTACAATGAATCTTCTCATTGCTAGTACTACCACTTCAAAGGCATATATCTGATTAAGTGATTTCAATGTTTCTTCCTAGATAGTTGTGGACACACAGGAAAATAATTGCATGAGAGCACAGAGCATAGGGCATGTGCTACCTGAAAAGCAAAGCAAAACAAAACAAATCAAACACAAAAGAACTGGGAAGCTTTTAGTCAAATAGGAATTTCATCACACTCTTCCTAGAGAAGGGACAGGGAAATGGACAAGGTAGGGAAGTGAATCCAAGAAACGCCTCACTGTGGGTTAGAGTTATATTCTGTCAAATTCTTCAGTTTAGCTGCTCCAGTTCTTAGCAATGCCTAGGGTATTTCTGCATGCATGGAAGCCTTTCTTTGCTCCATTCTTGCCTGAAGAACACACAAATCTAAGAAGCCACACGCTGATTTCTTCGTGAAGGTGGGAGAACAACCTATGATTCCCCTCCCATCCCTGTGTCCTCTGACTCGTGCTTTACAGGCTGGAGTCCTCCTGGGTGTGTCCGTTCCCGCAGGGCAGACTTTTACTCACCCCAGGCAGCCCTGCTGCTTTTTCCTTCGTCCTTGACTCGCACGCCCTCACTTTCTTCCCGTCAGGTGAGAGGCTTCTAGATGTGCCCTAAATCATTCTCTAAACTGACTCACAATGGGAGGAATGAGCTCCAGGGGGTGCCCTCTGAGGGAGGATAATCTGGAGCCGATTTCTCTCCCGTATCCCTACCATTGCCTGAAAAGGGCTATGGTTACCAGGAGCAGAGACAGGGAGCACCTCTTGGCTTTCTGTACCCGTCAAGCACCTTTGTCACTACTCTTTTTTTTCCTCTCGGCCATTAAAGAGCACTCCCCCATGCAGGTTTAAGGCCTTACCTGTCCTATTTTCCCTCATGCTTGTTTAGGTACAAGACTGTTGGGAGCTCAAGCGATCTCACACTCCAGTTTCCCCTTGCTGCTCACTCTGTGAGCACACTGCCCTCAGTCTTGGTGTGTGAGGTATGTGGAGGGAACAGATGCCTTAGTAAATCAGCAGAAACAAGCAAGCCTTTCAAATATCCATACTAGCACAGTCCTACGACTCTTCCCACATTATCGTATATTGAGACCTGTTGTTCCCCCAGTGTACCCTGGGGAGGAATGGTCACAGGAATGAGGAAAAGATAGCAAGAGATAAGAGCAGAGCTGGGGGAGGCCTGTTAGCCTGATGACCCAGAACTACAATAGTAGGCATTTGTTTATACCTTTGCAAAGTTAGTATCATGAGACACAAAGTTGCCTACTGACTGAAGATTGATATTTACAGAATGTTTTTCTCAAGACTAAGGTAGCTTGACAGCTTTAGGCACTGTGGAATTGTCCTGCCCTCACACATAGGTCCAATTTCCAGCTTCAGCTGCTCCCGAGAATTGTGTCTAAGGTTTCTACATGCATTTCTGAAAATAAGCAAGAGAGAGATATTGATAAGTTAGCATTGTCAGTCACATGTTCACAATGTGCAACACTGATGTGACCATCGCATTGGGCAGCTTCTGCCGCTCAGTGGGGCAGTGCCCCCCCCACTACAGAGAGGTGGGGATGCACATGAGAATCATGACAGACACTTCCTGGTGGGGGAGGCTGGCATGGATCACCAGTGGTTCAACCCTCTGGGGATCTATTCCGGTATCAGAAGAGGAGAAGGCAAGGGGTGAATATATTCATTAAAATATCACAAAGAAGGCTGGTCAGATAGCTTAGCAGACTGAAGTATCTGCTTAGGCAGAGTGCCAGGCTCAGTCCCCCCAGCACTACAAGCCATGCCAGCTCTGCTCCTGGGGCATGCTGAGACAGTGAGTGAGACTGGGCTTGGTGCCCTGCACTTGGGAAGCTGAAAACAGGAGGATTGCTAAGAGTCTGATTTAAATAGTGAAACCCTGTAGACCATGTACTAAATGCATTTAGAAAAGAAGTCACAAGGAGGATGGTCTCTTGAATTAGTCCACAACTGAAAAAAAACATTTGGCTTCCATTAAATAGCTGGAAAACCCTATCTGAAATACCCCAGGCAGAGACTCCGGAGACATGGAGGATAGCATGGGTTGCTCACCACACAGCAGTAGTTCTTCATGCCCCAGGGATTACTGCCTTTCAAAGCAAAACCCAGTTATCCAAGGAGCCACTGGCAACACTGAGCCACACGTGCACAGAAAGGAGGCAGGGCTATCCACAGGGTGGGTGAGCTCCAGCTGCACCCACAAATATACACACATGAAGTTCCAAGCCAGAATCCATTCTTGTTTCTCACAGGGCACAGCTTTCTTTTCTGTAAAACACATTTATGTAGCTGGCCAAGTATGGCGGAAAGGGCTCTTCCATATCCCAGGGTTGGGAGGTGAATGAGGAGCAGAGACACCCATGAGAGCAAGGAGGCCCAACAACAGGGGCCCCATTTTTGGAAATGTGAAGTAGGAGGAGCCTAGAGGTGCTGGGGACCCAAGGGGTCCCAGAGGGAATCCAAGGAGAAAGGAGGGGCACACACAGAGCTGCAGAGACAGGAGCTTCGTGGGACCTCCAGCAGAGAGAAGTCACCTGGGAGAGGAAGTGGAGGGGTTCAGACCTGGTGGAAAAGAGCAGGAAGAAATGGTGGGAATAGAGACACTGAAGGACAGACACACTGAGAGGGTTGGGGAGAACTGATCCTGGGGTGCAGCACACTCCTAAGTGTGGTAGGTTTCCAGGAGAAACAGCAGGGACAGACCCTTGCAGAAAGGACCAGGGGGACATGGGGTAGCACAAGGCCAGCCAGAGGATATAAAAGGCTCAGAGGGACCCTGGGAAGAGTGAAGAGAACTAACACAGACTAGAGTGCAGCTTCTCAGATTCACTGAGAGACTTGAGGAGGAGCCAAGGTACCAGAGGCCTGGCCCAGTGTACCCGAGATACAGAGGGATCAGAGGAGGCATGGAGGGACGTGAAGAGGTGTGGAGAAGACAGCCTGGAGTGGGATCTCACAGGTAGATGGAAATCCTGTGGAGAAAAATGGACCTGGAGCCTTGGGAAGGGGACACCAGAGGTACTGAGAGACCCCACACTAGTGCAGCGGAGCCCAGAAGGTAGGCCGGGATCAGGGATGCTCTGAGAGAAACCAGCAGCCCTGCAGGAACCAGAGGGATGAGGTTCCATCGTAGGATGGATGGGCAGACAGAGAGGAGGGAATCTGCATCTGGAGAAGAATGCTGAGCAGCTGCAGAGGGTGGAGGGAGGGAAGGAGCCCGAGGGGACAGCAGATGGTGCTGAGAGAAGGAAGGCCACGAGAAGGGGCCAGGAGGAGGAGCTGGAAGTGCTTCTGGACTCAGGTGTGTGAACACTGGTGAGGTGAGAAGGGGGACACCTGAGGTGCTCAGTGACATGAAGAGCCACTGAGGGACCTGACGGAGATCAGGGTGAAAAAAAACAGGAAGAGATGTGTGATGTAATGCAGGATAACGTGATGGGTGGAAGGCACACAGGAAAAGCAGAGGGGCCTGAGGCCAGGCGGAAGACAGAGCAGCTACTGAGGCACCTTAGGGCACCACTACAAGGGACAGGGCAGGTGCTGTGTGAGTTCAGGGGGGGTGAAAGCCTCTGAGCCTGGAGTGTGGGACCCACATTTGCACAGCGAGAGCTGAGGAAAACAAAAGGACACAAAGCTTGGCTCAGTGCTCTGCGGAGGTATGGAGGAACTTCACAGGGACACGAAGAGGGAATGAGGACCTGAGTGGATAGAACCCAGGAGACCAGCAGAGCTGTTGGTGCTGAGGGCCTCTTGCCACTGGACACCATAAACTCCCTCAAGATTCTGGACGAGGAGGTGCATGGGGTGGGACCTTGGAGCTCCAAGAGTATTGCAGCACTGTACATGCACAATGCCTATGAAACAAAAAGTGGCGTATCTGATGGGATGTGGAACACACTCATAGCTACTATCAACACAACTGTTGTGTTTCAGTAACTTGTGGGAATAGCCTGGCACATTTGTTCCTCAGACTTCTGTTTAATGTGTGACCTGTGCTGCGTGGACTGGAGGGTTTACACAAAAAGCAAAAAAATGAGTTTTTGTTGCTCTCAAAAGCATATTCACAACTTACACAAAAGAATCCTAGAATCTGAAGGTCTTGCTTCCTTTTTATATATGACAGCAACAGTATTGGGAAGAATATAGTAAGAACATAACTTATGTGGGCTGTCCTTATTTGTATCTCTAGACCTAGTTTATTGAAGAAAGAAACTGAAATTTGGCCTCCAGTAGGACTGTAGTGGTTACATATGAATGAGACCCCCGAGAAGCAAAATGTGAAACAGTTTAAATGTAAAAAGCTAGCAGAAATGTGCAGAGACAAATATCCAAGAGACCTCGAGGAAAATGTTGGTCACTCACCACGTAGTACACAATTATTCATGGTCCAAAGATATCTTCCAGGTAAAGGAAAAACGTCATTATAATGCTGAGAAGACAAAAATACAGCAAAGCGAAACGGCTCTCATTGGCATGGATGATGCACAACTTCATCTACAAATAAAGGCGCATGAATAGAAACACTAAAGGGTGCGTCCAGCAAGCAGTGAGGTCCTCGGGACCCATGGGGACAAAAGGAGACAGGCAGATGCATGGACAGACACAAAGAGGGCCTGAGATGCAAGAGTCTGGTGTGTGGGACAGATAAACGAGGGGAAAGTACAGAGGAGAAGAGGAGAGACCCAAGGCCCTGGGCAGTGATACAGGGGGAAAGGGGGGGACACCAGCTGGCCCAGAGACAAGAGCAGGGACTGAGGAGCCTGAGGCAGGCATAGTGCCGTGGGCCTGGCGTGTGGGAGGACAGAGACTGGACGAGCAAGCAGGCCTGCACTGAGGAGTGGACAGAGCATTTGAGGGTCCTGGTGCTGAAGACCGTGCATCAGATGACACGACCATGGGGTGGGAATCACAGGCGGTTCTCAGTTCCAGCAGAAATCAGTACGTGTCTTCCTAACCTGGTGTGATCTTCAGGCATAAAGAGCGGCAGAGGAAGGCTGTCATTGAGCAACAGGCCCAAGCAGGCAGCTGGGTAGCGAAAGGATGTCTTAGAATCTGGTCTTCATCCCAGAGCCAGCTTTCCCCGTGGTTCGTGCTTTTGCTGGGTAAGCCTCATTCTCTCCATTTTCTGGTCCCTTAGGTATGAGAGATTTTTTTTTTTTATTCTCAATTTGATAAATGAGATATTTTTAACTTTGCGGCTAACAATATGCCTTTTCTTTCCGTAATTTCTTACAATTATTTCCCTGCTGTACTCATCAATCCTGAAAGGGGAACATCTTGAAATATTCAGTCTGATCCCTCCAGAGTGAGAACTCCAGATGTGGAACACTCGTCCTACACAGTGAAGTAGTCCGCATGTCAGAAGTCGCTGGCTTCAACGTGCTCGCTAAACACCAGAGCTCCGCAGCACTGAGCAGGGTCGACTGCCCTCCCTCGAAACATGTAGAATGCTGGAATATTTTGTTTCCATGAAGCTATGCTGCTTCCTGTAACTTGCGGGTGGATCCAGAGAATCAGAGCGTTAGAATGCATTTGCACGAATTTGTGCTGGAGTCCAGACATGGACGCCTGTGTTTCACACGCTCTCTCAATCTCACTGTCCACCTGCCCCAGCCTCACTTGTAGCTGGCCCTGCAGGAGTGACCACTTCCACCTATTCCGCCATTGTTTGTCTTAGGCTTGTGCATTCATCTTATTTATGTTTTGAATGCTGTGGCTCAACCCCAGGGCCTTTCCGCATACCTGTATCACCAGCCTAGATTGCTTCTTTATATCAGACAGAAGCTAAGAATTGAATCTTTCCAACTGAACTCTAAGTTACCATTTGTCTTGGTTACCTTTTTACTCATTGCTGGGACAAATACTCCACATTCAAAATGAAGGGAAGAAAGGTTTATTTAGCTCACAGTTTGTGAAGGTTTGACTATATATTTGGCTGGCCCCAGGCAGTTAGGCACATGGCAGGGAGCAGCAGTTCATGGCAGCAGAAAACTGAAGAGCAAAGGGAAAGGCAGCAGCTGTGGCTTGCGGCCAGCCTCTCTCTCCCCCTTGCATTGTAAACAAACTACCCTGGGGCTGGGAGTGCAGAACTCACAGGGCATCAGTGCCTTCCTCTTGTACAGGAAGAGGACATTTATAAACTAAGAATCCTGGTTTCCTGCTGGGCCACTTAATTAAACTTTTAGGCTTCTCAATTTGACACAATGCTTCAACCAGTACGTCATCAGTACGTCATCTCTTCCGATGCAGCCTTGAGTATAGCCAGGAGCCCCCACACAAAGCCACCATTTTTCCTGTCATCTTGTCGTTTGTGCTTATCTTAAGGTTAAACTTAATGCAGTGTGCTGCCAGACCGATTTGCTTCTCTCACATTTGCTGCTAGCATAAGAGAAGTACTACTTACTAGTTCATGTTACTGTGTTCATGGCAGCATCCACAGAATCACAGGACCATCCATAAGCCCCGCCCCAGCATCTCCTGGGTTCTGTTCCCCAGCACTTATTCAGAATTCTGATGAGAAAGTAATGTGTCCTGTGGTTCCAGCAACCAAACAGCTTAAATGTACCTGCTGCCTGATGGCTGGACAGAGCAAAGAGAAGGAAGCTGCAGGCCCTGGCACCTGTGGCCAGCACTGCAGCGCTCTGGTCAGGGCTCCTCCCTCCTTGAGGTGTTGGCAGCAGAGGTCCGAGGTTTCTCCCTAAACTTTCCAAGTCTGGACCTAAAGCCCCTGATTTGTGCCAGGTGCTTTTCCTCAGGCTCTGCCTGAAGCCTGTGACACTGGGGAAGGAGCAGACCTCAAACTCAGCCTCAGGCCGGAGACCTGGACAGATCTCTTTGGACACATGCCAGAAGGTCTCATGGAGGAAGAAACCACACCTCCCAAGCCTTGCAGGGAATCATGGGGGACCCAGGTGGAGCTCTGAAGACTTCGCAGGCTGCTCCAGATGCAAGTGGCATTATCTCAAATGTCACCGCAAGGTCCAGAAGCACCCTAACCAGGTGCCTAGAACTGACCTCCAGCATCCACCCAGGAGTGGGGACAGAGGAACCTATGCAAGGAGGCTGAGCTGAGAGTGACTAGGCTAATGACCAGCATCTCTCTGCTACATGCATTTCCAATTTCCACCCACAGAAATGCACCACTTCCAGTTATTTTGGTGGGTTTTGTGTGTGTGTGTGTGTGTTGCATGAACAGAAAAATTGATGAATATATGCCCTTATATGTTTGAAATGCTTTTCTCTTTTATAGAATGTAAAAATTCTTGTCCCAGTAAAGTTTTATTTTATTTATTTATATATTATGGCCAGCTCAACCTGCCCTGGGGGTGGGGCTGGTGCAGCATGTGGTGCCAGGGATCGAACCGCCATCCCTGCGGTTGTGTAAGCAGGTTCTTTAGACCACTGAGCCATCTTGCCGGCCCCCAGTAGAGTTTTAAATTTTGTTTGAATACAGAGATGACTTGAAGAAGATCTTTCATATTCATGTACAAAATTATGCTTAACACATCTGAAAGGGGGTTTTCTTGAAATGCAGAAGACACAATTTGATTAAGGTATCTGATGTTATTGATATTATGTTTTAGAATAATGATTACAGATATCTAATAAATATGACATAATTCAGAAGGATGAATCTATGAAGAGATTGTTTGCAATTTGTTCAATACATTAGAGCAGAAAATAGTTTCAAAATATTTTTGTAAGTTATTTTTTGTAAAGATTTATTTTAGCGAAAAGCATTTTGTGAGGTGTTGTATGTGAAGAATCACAGAATTATCTTAATTTCAGTGAAAGCTATGGTGAAGATGAGTTCTTGCAATAACAGTCTAGCTTTGAAGTTTTAGGGAAAAATAACAGGTATTCTATGAGACAAAGGAGAGAGATGGCTATCTATACCCCATACTACAGTGGAAGGAAAATATCAGAATTGCAGTGCAACTGTGTTATGGTTTGTGTCTAGTTGTCCCCGCAAAGCCTCATGTAAATCATGGGGCTGTCAAGCACACAGCTCAAGGGGTAGGGCCAGAGGACCAGGGCGGGGATTGAGGGGCATGGCCAGAGAGGGATGAACCATTAAATTCCCACCCTCCAGAAGCCTTTCTTAGAGATATGGAATGAATCATCCTGGATATGGCAGCACCCCAGCCTCTCCTCCAGACCCTATAGAGCGAGGCAGTGTCTTGAAACCTGCAGTAACTGTGAGCTAAATCAATCTTTCTTTTCCTAAGCTTCTGTGTTGGGTATTTGTCCTAGCAATGAGAGAAGAGTAACTAAGACAAGCTTCAAATAATATATTATGTATTTGGCACTATGACGTTTTGTTTTTATGTGTGGAAAATGATGAGCAGAATGGTGACACTCTCCATTATATAATACTGAGGAATGTATGTGAATTGCTGATGTGAGATGAGGTGACCTAACCTGTTGTCTCGGTTACTCTTCTGTCATTGCTGGGATGAATACCTGACACCCAAAATGAAGGGAGGAAAGGTTTATTTAGCTCACAGTTACTGGAAGTTTCAGCCTGTATTCTGCTGGACCAAGGCTGAGTGGAGCAGGGCAGAGTACATTCAGCTCAGGGTGGTAGAACAGCAACAATCGCAACAGAGGCAGCCAACCAACCAGGGCAACAGAGAGCAACAGAGCCAATCTGTTTCTCTTATAATACATTCAGGTTATCACTCCAGGCTGGGGAAGGTACACACACCTATAATCCCAGTAGTACTAAAATCCATAATCCCAGCATTACTAAAACACATAATCCCAGCGGATCGTGAGTTAGTCTCAAACTCTAGAAGTCCCCACCCCATGAATATATGAGGCTTTGGGGGAACAATTAGACACAAACCCGAACACCTGTGTGGAAGAAATTCTGAGAGAAGTATAAGTAGAACAGAATCCTAAATATCTACCCATCATTACATTTTTGGACCTACATTCAGGTATTACAAAACAAGTAAAAGGATTGCTTTTAATTCTGTGCATAGTATGTTGAATGTGTTTTCTGCAATTTTAATAAAATTCGTCATACTTGTGTAATTTATATCTATAGATAATCACACTAACATATATTAATAGGGAACTCTTGGGATATCTTAGCAATCTGAAATTGGTGCTATATACCTTGTTTTACATTGATGTAGTGTTCCAAAACAATCTTAGAAGGAAATTTACCTACAATTTATTCGAACTGCATATAACATAGATGGCTCCTCAGGATGGGAACCTCAGCCTTGATGATGAATGATCCATCATGTTGAGTTTTGAATGATTCATGACACGGAGTGTCTTGTCCAGTGCAGATGCTCACACTTTTTTTTACACATGCTCCTGTTTGAGTAAATAACGTTGTTATTTAGAATAAATCTTTTCCCAAGGCTAATGATTTGATAACACTCAGAAATGTTCATTCTCCTATAAACTATTACTATCCTAGGCATTCCCTGATATTCTTTTGTAAATCAAGTATCATATTTATAATAATACCACAAAATGTTAACTACTAAGATTTCCAATATCATTTAAAAATAAATTACATGAAAACTTATTTGACCCAACAACCTGATCCAGCATGTGACTAAGACCACCCTGAGCCCATTGCAAACTCATTCAACCCAGCGACCAGGCCTGGCATGTGAGTGGGACCAACAGGGACCCACTGGAAACTCATTCAACCTAGCAACAGGCCTGACATGAATGGAGCTTGATCCATTAGACAGGCCCCATGTAGAAAACTGCACGAGAACTCCCTGCAGAGAGGCTAGAGACAAGACCCACCTAGCTTATCCAGGAGCAGAACATTTTGCTAGAGTAGCCCAGCAAGTTCACCTCTAAGGACTACAACAAGAAGAAGTGGAGCAAGGCAGTCAGACCGAAGTCACACTCACCTGGACGAGTTTGAACTTGGTAGATCCAGATCTGCTGCTAAGGTAAGAACTCTACCAAAGCTCTACACCACAGATCAGAATACAGGGCTATACAAAATGACAAAGAGAAGGAGCAAAGTGTGCTCTCATTTTTGTTCATGAAGTGTTTGCCTACCCCTATATCTTCAAGATTTTTACCTACTTCCTCTTCTAGTATATTGAGTATTTCTGCTTTAATGTTTAGATCTTTAATCCATTTTTACTTTAGTTTAGTACATGGTGATAGACCTACATATAGTTTTAGTATGCTGCATGCAGAGAGCCAGTTTTAACAGCACCATTTGTTAAAGATACTATCTTTCATCCAGTGAACATGTTTGACCCCTTTGTCAAACATAACATGCCTGAGTGTGTTTGTAGTTGTATCTGCATCTTCTAATCTATTTCACTGATCCTCAGGTCTGTTATTTTATTTTTTTTTGTCAGTACCATGATGATTTTATCACAGTAGCTTTTTAGTATAATTTCAAGCCAGGGGTGGTAATGCCTCTTGCTTTGTCTTTGTTGTCCAGGATTGCCTTTACTATTCTAGGTTTTTTCTGGTTCCTAATAAAATTTAGGAATGATTTCTCTATTTCTGTGAGGTGTGTTATTAGGGATTGCATTAAACAGTTTTGGGAATGTGATCATCTTCACAATGTTGGTTCTTCCAGTTCAGGAGCAGGG
>PVKN010021470.1:0-15525 GCA_004027915.1 Capromys pilorides
CCTACCTCAGCCTCCCAGAGCAGCTGTATCTATAGACACACACCCCTGCCCCTCGCTCAGCTTTGTTCCTTTAATCTAAGAAATCGCATGCCCCATATAAGCCTTTAGCCCTCTAGAAGTCTGCATGTTCTCAACCTGGCAAACCACCTTACATGCCTGATAAATGCTCCATCTCTGTTCACTTCAATAAACTCAGCACGCAAATAGTCATTGGATCACTTCTTTTGTGCTCAGCACAAAATCAGAGCGATAAAAGACACAGCGCACGCACTCTCGGGTTAGCAAT
Source organism: Capromys pilorides (assembly GCA_004027915.1). Taxonomy (NCBI): domain Eukaryota; kingdom Metazoa; phylum Chordata; class Mammalia; order Rodentia; family Capromyidae; genus Capromys; species Capromys pilorides. The sequence continues at coordinate 287 of PVKN010021470.1, forward strand.
GCAGCCCTGGCCCCAACACTGTCTCAGCAGAATTAGGGTGTCCCCTCCACCTCTACAGCCCTGTGGTGACCGAGAGCTACTCATTTTCTCCCGTGTAGAATCGAGATCAGGAAGGTGTGGGTCCGAGGGTGGGGAGTCCAGGAGGGTAACATGCCGCTGTGCTTCCTCAGGTCTAAGGAGCAACAACATAGACTGGGAGCAAAGCAGCCGAGCTTCCCAGTACTTAGTGCAGGTGAATGCGGAAGGATTCCAAGTTCAAGTCCTGCCAGGGCAATTTACCAAGATCCTGCCTCCAAAGAAAGGTGCTCATGGGTAAAGCACCCCAGGCTTGATCCTTAGAACCCTCCCAAAAAAGAACAAAGAGCAAGACATCATGTCCAGAACCGAAACAAAACGAATAGTTTTCAAAAAAATCTAATGGTTTTGAGATTTGAGAGACATAGCTTGGCTAACTGGCCTCTTAACCTGAGCACTCCAACGGACACCAGTTATGCTTATCTAGGTTGAGTCAATTTCTGGCTTTTGAAGTTAGGTCAGTCCTGCTCAGCTAGAAGAATGATGCCTTGGTCCTGAGCGGGAGCTCCGGGGAGAATTCACAGGGCTTCTGTGCTGGGCCTGTGGTTTCCCAGTTTGCACCTCTGCTCTGTGCCTTAATTAAACAACGTCTACTTTCCTTTCATCACATTCAAGATTTTTTGGTTTATGGTTGATTAAAACAGCAGCCACCACGTGGGACTGTGTGAATAATATACTTAACAGTGTTTAGAACAGAGCCCGGCATGCGGAAAGTGCACGACGCAGAGGCGATGGCCTGCGCTGGCGCCACTCTGGGGCTCTGCGGTGGAAAAGGACAGCCTGGAGACGCTCAGCAGCGGTGCGCAAACAGCAACCCTCGGGGTCAGTGCGAAAAAGTCAACAGAGGCGGTGGAAACAGTTTGAGCCAAAGTCTGAGTTGGGAAAGTTCTAAGGGCTGTGACTTCCATCTTCCGAGCAGCCCAGGAGGGGCCCTCGACTTAGAATAACAAGGCCCAGAGGGCCCACGCCCAGGCAGATTCTACACACCCAGCCCACCTTTTCCCAGGGGAAGATAACAGTGCCGTGCAGGCACAGGAGAAAATGAAGCCAGGCCTGGACATAATGTCCTTGCCACATGAGCTTTGCAGATCATCAGGGGGTTGGCTGCACAGGGAGCGGAGACATACAAAGGGGCTCCCTTGGCCAAAAAGTGACAGTTTGATCATCATGAAGGAAGTCAGGATTGTGTTTAAACAGGACAGGCTGAGTCTCTTAAAAGCTACAAGTCTGCAATGGCAACCATAGTTCAGAAGCTAAGAGCAAAGTTAAAATGCAAAAGATTAGTGCTCATAAAATGGTAGTTTCGCTAATTTTAGTGGAGTAAGGAAGCTAGAATGTGTCATTGGCTCCTGTCGTCCAGCAGGTGGGAATCACCTTGCTTCCCACACTGAGGGAGGAGGAGAGTGAACACAGGAGGCCGGGAGCGGCCAGAGCTCCAGACGAAGCGGAAATGGTCCCCACACAGGATGTGACCCTGTGGGCTTAGGCGCAAGAGAAGAGGAAACAGAGCGCACAGGATGCTGAAGGTCGTCAATTTGCAAAAAGAGCCAGGAGGAGAGGTGAGGCACGAACTCAGCTCTTCTCCCAAAAAACAAAATGCAGAACACCTGGGCTTTAGTGAGCCAATGCAAGACGGACGTGGGGGCCACGCTGCGGACACGATGGACCCTGATAGTGTTCCACCTGCGCCTCATTCAGACCTCACAGCAGCAGGGCAGGGCTCTGTTTCAGAGGGGGAAACGGAGGCTTTGAGAAGCCCTTCCCTGACTCCGTGCTGCCTATCACACATGCTCAGAAAGATGCTAGCACTCCTGGCCCTGCACCTGCAGGAAGCACCAGGAATACAAGCCTCCGAGGGGTGGAGCCATGGCCTTCTAGGTATATGGCAGCTTGGGGCACAGTGCGGCCTCCCCAGCCTGGGGCCCCACATAGCAGGCTTCTTCCTCAGATGCAGGACACACTGCAAAGGCTCTCCATACCCAGGACACAACCCTATGTGTCACCCACGGCCTGGTGGACAAAGTCACCACATGCCTGGAGTGCTTCTGGGCTGTCGGCTCACACACTCTTCCCTGCCCTAGGGCAAGTAACTATCCTGAGCCCTGATTCACAGGTGAGGAAACAGGCACAGGACCAGTAAGTGGCTTAAGTGTCACAGGAGGAGTCAAGGTAAGGCTTGAGCCCAGACACACACTGCCTTCCACAGGGACCTGGAGACTGGGCCGAAGCTCGGCTGAGGTCAGCTGCCCAAAGCTCTGCCGTCGTTCTGCCCGGCAGCCGCCCCTCCTGGGCCTGCAGGCTCAGGACCCCTCACAGCCCTGTCTCTCCCTCCCTTGTTGCAGACTCTGGGGCCTCGGGCTGGAGGCAGCGAAGCTCAGGGCTCGTATCTCGAGGCTGGGCCCACAGGGGCGTCCCATGGTGCATCTACTCCTGGGGCTCAGCACAGATGATGCAAAAGGCAATTCCAGAGAAACCGGTAGACTAGACTTTCCCTGCTGTGTCCGGGGATCTGGGGGCCAGTGTCCTGGAGAGCAGCCTGGTCACAGCCCACCCTGAAGGTTCCGTCCTTATTCCTATCCCAAGCTTTCCATGCTGGGCTTCTGGACAGATGAAGGGCTGAGCATGATGGAGCCTTTGCCCAACAGCACCAGGCCCCCAATTCTGAGCCTCTTGCCTGTCCAAGGTGTTCCTGCTCTGTGCCATCCCTTGCTCTCCTCCAAATGCCCAAGCGAGCATACCTTGGGATCCTGCCAGGCCTGTGGCACATGCCACCCCATGCATATGGACTCTCCATAGCCTCAGGGGCTCCAGTGGGCAACTCCATCTCCCTCTGTCTGCACCTGGCCTGGGAAGCCTCCCAAGATGCTGTGCCCATGAGGTTCCATGCCAGGAGAGAGAGGCTGTCAACTGTAGTATCCTGAGCAAGTGTGACGGTGCCTCATGCTGGGTGGGGGACCGTTCCTCTCAGGGGTGGGACAGGGTGATGGCCTGGGTCACATAGCCTGGACAGAGCAGGTACAGCAGGAGAGACATACAGGTCTGCCTGTGCCAGGAAGGCCAGCCTGGCATCGACCAGGTGAAAGGTCAGGCTGCCTCCTGCCCTGGTCTTTGCCCTTCCAGAACTGGTACCATTGCCAGCCAGGGTTCCCATCCTCTAGACTGCGCCATACACACTGGGAACTTGGGTGTACATGACGGGCCTCCACGCTGCAGCCCGAGAGCTGAGCAAGGCAGCCATAGAAGATGTACCTGCTTGCAGGGCCCTAGGAATCCTGGGCAGAGGGGCTGTGACCAACATCAGCCCCTAGACCACCTGCCTGCCTGGAGAGACTGAGTTTGGCAGAGCGAGGAAGATGGGGTACCTGCCACTGCCCACTTGGGGAACAAACAGGACAGACAGTGCCCCCACAGACTCCACTGTACAGATGGAGAAGCAGCGGCCCAGAGAGGGCAGCACATGCCAGGGGTACCAAGGGCCAGCCTCCCCAAGGCTACAGTCTAGCAGCCAGTGCCTGGGACAAGGAGTCCATGTAGGGCCCAGAAGCTATGGGACTGGAGAGCAGGAAACCATGGTGTGAGCAGCTTCTCACTCTCTGCTGGGGTCCCCAAGAGTACTAAAGGAGGCAATGCCAGCAGGGAAAAGCCAGGGCCACCCCAAGCCCACCTCAGCAGACCCACAGAGACCTACAGGGTACACTGGGCCCTGGGCTCTGCTACTGCTGCTTGTGTCCTGCAGCAGCCAAACAACGCACGGACTATCACAGCCCACTGCGCAGACGGGAAGCTGAGCTGCATCCTCACAGACAGTGACTGTGTTCCCTGGTCTGCAGGAAGCCCTGAGGTCCCTCATCCCATGGAACCCCAGGGTGGGGCCGGCAGGTACTGCTGAAGGAGAGATGGCCAAAAGGCACTGTCGATCATCACACAGAGCCCCTGGCACACCCCGGGTGCCCAGCTAGTATGGGGTACACAGGATGTTGGGGTCTAAGACTAAAATCAGGGTGCCCTGTTAGCCAGCCCTGCGCCACAGCCACAGCAGGGCCCCCATGGCTTGTGCCAGCCCTGCCACAGGGCTGTGCCCCCAAGGACAATTCAGGTGGCCCAGACAGAAGAGAAAGGGAGTCTCCTGCCCCTCAGAGCAGCTGGGAGGCAGCAGGAGAGAGGGCTGGACAGAGCCAAAGGCAGAACCCACTGTGTGCCTGGCACTTTCCCGAGGGACTTTCCACCCTCATGAGGCTGAAGAACACACCTCCTGGCTCAGAGGTGAAGACACTCGCTGGAGGGAGCACAGCTTTCTTCAGAGTTGGCTCTCCTGCATCTGACTGCTCCAGGGGCGTCTCATGCCAGCCTGCTGCGGCTGTCTCCCTCAGTCACACTCTGGTTTCCTGTAGAGGACATCAGAGGATTTGGATATCTAAAGCTCGGTAGCTCTGTTTGGAGGACCAGGCTCCCTGCTTTGCGACTTAGTTTCCCCACCTGTCAAATGGGCTCATCACCCACTGTGACCTTTCCAGCTTTTCCAGGCCTCTGCTTCAACAAATGGTACCTTTGCTGCCAAAGGGCAGCTACCAAGGAGGCCCCAGCGAGGGTGCAGGGCCAGCAAAGTGGCCCCATGCCCAGAACTCGCTGACACAGGCCAGCCACCCACTTCGGGAACAGGACGCTGTGGTGTGGCGGATGAGTCAGGCTGGGTTATGGAGCGGGGCCCAGGGATACCGGGCAGAGTGTGTGGCAGGCAGCGTGGGTGGGAAGCTCAGAGCCAGGCCGTGAACTTAGGCCTTGTCTGTTTGCTCCTCCAATAACTAGGAGGCCACCTTGGTTAATATTCACTAACAGCCTCCCTGTCGCCCCTCTGCATATTGCTTAAATACGGACAAGCACAGGACTCTGTCTCCTCAGCCTCTGACTCCATCACTGGCCCTGGGACCAAGTCGTAAGTGTGCTTTCCCTGGGGGGACACTGGGACTCCTGGGTCTCTAGACTGCCCAGCAGGCTGCAGGCCTGGGCCTCAGGTATGTAGGGGGTGTTACTGATGCCTCCTGTTGTCATAGTAACACAGACCTGTAGGTCCCTTCCCATGGCCCAGAATCTGGGAGATGATCAGAGGAGACTGGTCCTGGGGAGCCAAGGTACAACCATGGTGGTGACAGGGGCAGAGCTTTGTGAGCCCAGCCCCTGTCCACCTGGGCCTTACTGCCCTCAACTGCCCACCTGCCTGGTAGTTTATAAAAGAGGATGCTGGGAACAGAGAGGTTGAACCCCTGTTCCAAGCCCGTGCCCACCCCCAGCATACAGATGTTGGGTCCCAGCCATGGCTGTGGAACAGGAGGCCTGGGCTGCCCCTGAGGCCCCTCTGGTGCTCTAGGACTCTGAGCAAAACAAGACCACCTTTGACCTCCAACCTTGATCACTGCTGAGGTAGCGGTTGACTTTTCTATCACAGGTCTCTAGCGATGGGGCGAGAAGGAAGCCTCTCGCCGAGGCAGCCAGACTCCCACAACCCCTGCGCGGAGCCCCAGCGTGGTCTATGACAGCTGGCCCCTCTGGAGCCCTGCTCCACGTGGCCCCCGATGCTTGGTGCATGGTTGGTTTGCACAGTGCTCTGTGAGGATGTGAAGGCTCTCCATCACCTCTAGGAAACTGAGCTTCAGAAACACTGCATGACCGGCCCAAGGTCAAGGGACAAACAGCAAGTGGGGCTCAGCAACCTGGCCTCAGAGTGCCTGATTTTAGCTATAAAGATGTTGCCACTCTTTACTTAGCCAGGCCACCTCTGAGGCTTCCTGACTCCATGAAGAGTTTGCTCTTACTTCTGCAGACAGCTGACTCTGTGGTTTTTAGTAAGTTGCTTAACCTGTTAGAGCCTCAATTCTTCCACCTGTGAAACGGGACTAATAATAGTCTCCACCTCACCAGATAAATGATGAGGGACGCCTAGATGAGACTGCATAGACAACATGTGCTGCTTAGTCAGTGCACAGAGATGCTGACGTTTGCTTAGCATGGGCTCAGGCAGTGAGCAGTGCAGGACACTTGGAGAACAGAGGAGACAGTTGCCAGACCCGGGGGCAGAGCTTTGCTGAGCAGGAGTCCTTTCTTGGGCCTTAGGCAATGCAACAACAACTGGTCAAAGGGAAATCTCAAAACTGTGTGTCCCCAGGATGGCTCCTACACTGTCTGCAGCCCGCTGGTCGCTGCTGGGGCTGCAACCTCTTCCTGCGAAAGCCTTTCTCTACAGGGTGCACACAGGAGAGTTTCTTCTCCAGGAATCGAGGCCCGGAGGGGCGAGGTCCTTCGCCCAGGGGTCTGCCTGGCTCCTGTCTGATAGAGCACTGGGTATCAGCAGCTGGTGACCTTATGCCAGGGTCACCTCCCCAGAGAAAGAGTTCTTGGCTCCTGGGTGGACATGACAGGAGATGGGACCCGAGGCAGCCCACACTGTACCTGCTGCCTCACAAAGTACTCCCCCCTGCCCTGGGCTCCATCTTTGGTCTCTCAGCTAGAAGCTCGGCCTCTGTGTCTGGCCCTGTGGGAGCATCATGTCTATGCTCTCCTTCCCAGCTTTAAGTTTCGGGGTGCAGGGGGTCACCTTGGACATAGGTCATGAACTTGGGCCACCAAGGTTTGCAGGAACAGGATGAGGAGCAAAATGAGCCCAAGAGGATGCTGGGGACCCAGATTCGGCCTAGTTCTGCTTTTGCTGGAGCCTGAGCCCTGAGGCTGGGGCTGGCTCTCCTCATGGTCCTGGCGGTAGGAAAAGCCAGGCCCATTCTAGCAGGAGGCACTTGGGGCTGCAGACCAGGAGCTTGTGGCCTGGACGCACACAGAGTAGAGGGAGCGCTGTGGGCAGGCAACCCTCTGCGGCTCTGGGCGACTCAACTTCCATGGTCTCCATGCTCTGATGCCACTCAAAGCCAAGCAGATAGCAGTAGTGATGTCCACGGCCTCTGGCCACGAGGCCACTCAGCATGGTTCTCGTGTCCACCCTGCCATGACCCAGCTCCCCTCATCCTTGCAAAGACGGGGGATTTCCATAGGGGTGCACAAAGCCCCAGATGGGAAAGAAAGGCAAAATCCACTCACTGGCTAGTATAAGAAATCCTAACACGAATTAGGTAACCTGCAACCTCCCTCCCCTATTTAGAGATATACAGAGCCTATGGGGAGAGAGAAGGTGTTAGAAAGAGCGCATTCTTGTGATTCTTCTCTTATCTAATATGAACAAAACTCCTGGAAGGTCCAGGATCCAAGTGCACTCGGTGCCTCTTATGCCCCGCATTTCCCCCTCGAGTTTTCAAACCCCCAATTCGAGGACACCTTTCTTTCTGTGCTCTATTAAGATGGCAGCTTTAGTCAAAGGGCTAACAGCTAATTGTGCAATTTCTGGCACATTTTCTGCAAGTTGGACCTCAGTTTCACCATCTGCAAAGAAAGCAGGTTGCTGGGCCCAGAGCAGTAGTTCCTCACCTGGACAGATGTGAAGCAGAGGCGGCTTTTCCGGCAAGCAGACTGTGCGCGGGTACCAGCGGCTGTCAGTGTCTCCAGAGAAGCCCGCAAGGGCGCAGCTGCAGGCCTTGCCACTCTGTTGCCCCAGCTGTGCAACACCCAGCCCCCACCCTCCTGTCCCCTGAAGGCTTTGAATCCCTGACACTGCAGGGACTTCCCTCCAGGAAGCACCCCAGGGCCCTCCTATAACCCCACTTTACAGATGTGGCACAACAACCAAAGCTTTTCAAACAACTTGTCCTGGCTCACAGAGCTGGCAAGTGACAGCATGGATCGCAGCTGATGGCTGTCTGAAGCTAAGGAATAGTTTCCCATCTCCCTTCTTCCCACATCAACCCCCATGTGAAAGGACCAAGGAGCTGAAAGGGTGGGGAGCTGCTGGCAGCACAGCTCCGCCCTCAGAATAAGCCTCCCAGTTCCGGGCCCTGCTGAGGGGTGACTGGAGACGACATTACACAGCTCCCCATGAGCCTGGGTGTAGCAGTTGATACATTGTGTCAACTTGGCTGGATGCCTGGTGGTCGATACATTTTATCAATTGGATGCATTGCCTGGCTGTTTCGTGCTGTGAGCCATTAGGGCCCTGCCCCAGAATAATTCAGTTTGGACTTCCTCTCCTGGCTTCTTACACAGACTTGTCAGCCTCTAGTTTGGACCCTTCAGCTTTCCGTAGCAGATTCTTCTGCCTTCCTTTTCCGACACAAAGGCTGTTAGAGACTGTTAGGAACTAGTAGAAACCAGTTAAGACCAGCAGAGACCGGTAAGGATGGAATACTGCCGTGAGTATAAAAGCCTTGGGACTGAATCCTTCAGTGGGCAGTGTGCAGATGCTCTCAGCACACTTCCCCATCTGACTCTGGGATTGGCACATCGTGTGTTATACCTGGTCCTTGTATTCTATCTGTTCCTCTAGTAAAACCCTGACCAGGACACTCGGCCTGGTCCCTTCCCTGCTTCCCTGGGTGCTCTGACTCCCAGCTGTTAAACAACAGAGCTGGGTGGGTGCCCTCTCAGGACTACCCTGGCTCAAAGTCATCCTTGACCTTCATCTTGCCAGAGAGCCCTGGAAATTGCACTGAAGTTTGCCACTTCTCCCGTGCCTCAGTTTCTCTTTTTGTATAATGAGGACAGTGCCACCTCTACCTCAAGGTCATTGCAAATGAAGCAAATCCTTCAAGGGCAAGGGCTCTGTTACTCCATCTGGCTGCTGTGAGATAGAGTCTGCTGTGACTTGCTGACCTGATATGGGAGCCCTGACCTCTCTGGGCTTTGGCTTCCCTGGGGTCAATGCAGGGCCATAACCGTTTTCCTACAGGAGTGTTACAAGCAGGTGCAGAGTGGGTGTGGTTTAAGGATAGCATTGCAAGCCTTTCACTGTTGTTCTGATTTGTAAATGCAGTTAGTGAGTGGGAAATGCTCAGCACAGACTGCACACATGACAGATGGGAAATACACCATGGCTGGTCTTCTGCAACCGTGGTGTTGGTTGGTGGCCTGTGGGAGCTGTCATGCAGCCTGACAGAGGGCTCATATCCGCTTTGTCTGTCTTGCAGGACAATGTCATCCACTATCTCCCGGGGCCTCCTGCTCCTAGCGGGCCTGTGCTGCCTGTTCTTTGGCTCCCTGGCTGAGGACGCTCCGGTGACAGAGGCTCCCAGCCATGACCAGGCCTGCCTGAAGATTGCCCCGAGTCTAGCTGAATTTGCCTCCAGCATATACCGGGTGCTGACTCAGCAGTCCAACACCAGCAACATCTTCTTCTCTCCCGTGAGCATTGCCACAGCCTTGGCCATGCTCTCCCTGGGGTCGAAGGGGGACACTCACACCCAGATCCTGCAGGGCCTAGAGTTCAACCTCACAGAAATAGCTGAGGCTGACATCCACGAGGACTTCCAGAACCTTCTCCGTATCCTCAACAGGCCCAACAGCAATCATCAGTTAACCACTGGCAACGGCCTCTTCGTTAACAAGAACATGAAGCTCACACAGAAGTTCTCAGAGGATGTTAAGAACCTTTACCATGCAGAAGCCTTCCCCACCAACTTTGAAAACTCTGAAGAGGCAGTAAAACAAATCAATGCCTATGTGGAGAAAGGAACCCAAGGAAAAATTACAGATTTGGTGAAAAACCTGGACAAAGACACAGTCCTTGCCCTGGTGAACTACATTTCCTTTAGAGGTAAGTTTACACACATGGTCTAAACTGAGCTAGCCTTTATCATCCTAATGCTCACTGGGAATTCTTAAGAGGGGTGTAATCCTAACACTGCAGGAGGCTGACACAGGAAGATTGCAAGTGTGAGTCCAGCCTGGGCAATTTGAGGCCCTGTCTCAAAATAAATTAAATTAAATTATATTATATTATTAAAAGGCTGGAAATGCAGCTCACTGCAAACGTCCTGGGTTCAATCCCCGTTACCACAAAGCAGTTGGCTGTATGTCCAGCCGCCTCCATTCACTGGGCTGGACATTGTCCAAACCATCCTGCCTCTCTGAAATGGAACTGTCCTGACTTCATGGATAGAATGATGCCACTGGGGTCAGATTTTGAAAGGAGAAATCAAGTCACACAGCACAGGGCCTGAGTATAGCGTGCAGAGCCAATCCACCAACCTCGATCCTCAGCCTGCCCTCCTGCCTCTAAGAGAGGGGAGGGCCAGGATCCCAGGGGCCCAGATTCCAAGTCAGTGTTCACAGCCCCAGGAAATAGCCTGGGAAGGGAAGTGGGGTCAGGGCTGGGCCTGCTGCCCTCCCTGTCTCTCCTCCATGGGCAGAGTCCAGCAGTGAAAAGCACGCGGGCCACAGGCAGCACAACTGAGGTCCCAGCCCTGCTGTGCCTTGGGATGGTTCCTGCACCCTCTTGGGGCCCATCGCCTCTTCCTGTCCAATGAGAAAGGAGGCTTGGGGTCCCAGAGTCACCTGCCCATGCCAACAGCCTGAAGCCGAGACTCACAAGTACAGCAGAGAAGAGGTGGCCCTGGCCTCTGTACTGCATATTAGGTCCAGGATAAGCAGAAGGGTGGAACTCAGAACACCCCGAGTGTGGACTGTGGAGCCCCAAATGAGGAACCATCAAAACATGATTGGGATCAGAAACTTTTTTTTTTCCGCTCCCCAGGACCAGGGATTAAACTCAGGACCTTGGCCTTGCCAGGCAAGTGCTTATTCTACTGAGCTATCTCCCCAGCCCCAAGACCAGAAATGTTTACCTGTAATTGCTAAGCCAACCTTAAATATATAACCCAGATACAGATGCTTGCTCCTGTTCTTCCCTGGTCAGGAATTGCCCGCCCGCGGCCAAGCCAGTGGCCCTCAAGGCCAATTGCAGCCCCTTCTGCCCACCATGAAGCAGAGGCTCAGAGCACAGGCTGTGGCCGTGGCCGCCCAGGCTTCCTTATTCCAGCACACTCACCTAGACCTCAGTCCCACGCCTCGGTGCTGCTTCTATCCCCTTTCCCCAGGCAAGTGGAAGAAACCCTTCCAGAGCGAGTTCACCACAGAAGAGGACTTCCACGTGAACGAGGAGACCACCGTGAGGGTGCCCATGATGAAGCGCCTGGGCATGTTCAGAGTGTTCCACTGCAGCACCATCCAGAGCTGGGTGCTGCTCATGGACTATCAGGGCAACGCCACCGCCCTCTTTATCCTGCCTGATGAGGGGAAGATGCAACACGTGGAGGCAACGCTCTCCAAGGAGCTCATCAGCAAATTCCTGAACAAGAGAGTGAGGAGGTGAGTTCCCAGCTGATAAGCAGACAGAGCGCACGGCCACACTGACCAGTGGCTGGGGACAGTGGGCCACATCCTTGGAGTCTTAATTCCCTTAAATGACACTGGGCTTTCAAAAGACTAAATGGCAGCACTTAGTTCTAGTAACACCAGTCAGGCACTGTAAGGGCTGGTGGGCGGGGTGAGAAGCCTGGGCCCTGCGGGGGGTTGGTGAGTGGGCTTCCTCCCCCACAGTGGAGAGTCTCTTTCCAACATCCAGTGCCCGGGGCAGGGACCACAGCAGGGCTCAGAAGCATGAGGCGGATGTAGTGGCTGAGTGTGGCATCCAGGCTGTGCTGCCCTGGGGTACAGAGGGCATAGGCTCAGACGAGAAAGGCCGGCCGGGACAGCCAAAGCACTTTGCAGAATGCCTCTCTTCCCTGTCACTTGCCAGTGTGGTTTACCAGGTCCCCAGGGCCAGCATCCCCCAGATGGACCACAGACAGATACAGGTGATGCATCATAACTGAGCCAGAGCTCTGTGGCAGTTTTGCCTAGAGTTCACTGTCAACACTCATGGAAATGTACCCGAGTATAGGAAGGAACTGTGAAGTGTCACTATGATGTCACCCTAACCTCAGGGTACCTTTGTCCCCGCTGTGATCAGAAGTCCAGGCCACACAGCTGGGCCTTCAGCCTTGTGAGGGTCCTCTTAGCTCTGCTCTCAGCAAGTGGCGTTCATCCCCTGCCACAGTGACCCATGTCCCCTGGGGGTTGGGCCACAGAAAGTCCCTGGCTAGGGGAGAAGGGTGACCCAACTGCAGGGCAAGCTGACTCCTGCTTCCAAGAGGGCACCTGCAACTGCCCCGAGGACTTCACAGAGGAGGTGGCACCTCCAGAGGCTGCCAGGGTGCCTGACCCCCATGACATTAATGTTCTCTGCTCCTGGGACAGAGGAAGATGAAATTCCAACAAATAGAGGCAGCATTCCGTCCTGCTGCATAGACAGGACACTAACGGGAAACACAGGAGAAAGGAAACCGTGGCACACACGGAGGTCTTGGCAGAACGTGATGAACACCGGCAATCTCCTTCATCTCTCCTCTCTCCTGCCAGCACTGCCCACGTGCATCTCCCCAAACTGTCCATTTCCGGAACCTATGACCTGAAGACAGTCCTGGGCCACTTAGGCATCACCGACGTCTTCAGCAACAGTGCTGACCTCTCGGGGATCACAGAGGATGGTCCCCTGAAGCTCTCCAAGGTGAGGTCACATGGCGAGGGTGGTGTCCTAGGTATCTGTAGGGCAGAACAGGGAGTAGGGCAAGAGCTGGCGGGAGGATAAGAGGAGGTGGGACACATACTGGGTCCAACTCCTTTGCAAGAAACACAGGATTCACTGGACAAAGCAAGGCATGAAAGCAGAGCTAGGAGGTGGCTTCTCGTGCTGCCACACTTACAGGGACCTCTGTTCATCATGTGCCTCCCCGACCCTCAGCCTCATCTTTTCTCAAGACCTTTGGGTTTTAGGGCTCAATTCGCCCACATCCATGTAGGGAGGCTAAGCCTCAGTCCCTGCACAGGATGTTCTAGAATCTTCCACTTGGGAGACGGAGCTACTGGTGACTCTCGGGTCTCAGTTGTGCATGAGCTCAGCCAAAGACGACAGTGGTTCAGGGAAATCAAAGGTGGCCAGGAGCAGGCTAGGTTGGCGTGGGCTGTGCACTCGTGGGGTCTGGGCAGGTGGGTGGCACCGGCAGAACCCTTGTTGCAGCCACTCTCCACCCCACACTGGAAGGGGCAAGTGTGAGGAAAGGCAAGGCTTCCATGGTACCTTCTTCTTAGTATAAGGGCTGCATCCAGGCCATGACAGGTGATGGCTCAGATGGGAGCTGAGAAGACAGTGGGCTGGCTCAGGCAGAGACCAAAACGGGAAAGGCTTCACGTGACCATGAAGGAAGGGCTCTGTGGACACGGCAGGACCACTGGGAGGAGCAGGGCTCTTGGGAGCCATGCCGGGAAGAGGCCTCCTGCTCCGGCCGCTCCGGCCTGGATGGGGCCAGCCCAGCCTCACTGCCTGGCCCTCCTCTCTCCCCTCCAGGCTACACATCAGGCTATGCTGACCATTGATGAGAAGGGAACGGAGGCTGCGGGGGCCACAGTGGCGGAGGCTGTATTTATGTCTATGCCCCTCGAGGTAAAGTTCGAGAGGCCATATATCACCCTCATCATTGACCACACCACTCAAAGTCCTCTCTTTGTGGGGAAGGTGATAGATCCCACACAGAAATAACCGCTCTCAGGCTTCTGCACCCCAAGCAGCCTGTCCCCTCGCTGGTGACATTAAACAATATTAACACCTTCGTGTGACCTGCCAGTCCTTCTCTCTGCATCTGAATCTCCTTTGCACTCTGAGACTACGAGAGCACTCGTCACTGTGTGTCTTGGTGTCCCTGTGCCCCCACGTATGAGGTTCTGTGTGGTGCACCCTGGCTGGGAAGGGCCACTGTGGCTGAGACTGGGCCCCTCTGCTCCCAAATCTTCAGTCCTGCCTGAACTTGCTGGGGGCTGTGTGACTCAAATGCTAGCCTGAGGCCCCAGGACCCCCCAAAAGTCCTCCATGTCCTGGAGTGAGTCCACCGGAAACACACACAGCCTTCACTGTCTTACTGCAGCGCCCCCTGCAGGTCTGGTCCCCCCAAGCCCTGCCGGGGCACTGAGCGCTGGGTCTCCAGCCACAAGTGGGGGACAATGGTGTGCCCTGCCAGTGCCATTTTCTATCCAGATCTGTTCTCTTCTCTTGTTCTCTTTTTCCACCCCACTTGGCTGCCTTGTCAAGTCTGGTCCAAACCTCTCAGAGAAGAATGAATGAAACCAGCAGCGACACTGGAAGACAGAATAGGTAGCACTCTTGAAGACACAGGTGGAGGCAAAGACTATGAACAAATCCGTGTTGCACAGGAAATATTATTAAAAAGTCAAGGCTGGGCGTGGTGGTGCACAGCTGTAATCCCAGCATTTGGGAGGCTAAGGCAGGAGGATCAGTGCGAGTTTGAGACCAACCTGAGCTACAAAAGTGAGCCCAAGGCCAGCCTGAACTGCATAGCAAGACCCTGTCTCAAAAGGACAATAAAAAGAAAAAATCAACAACTGGGATCACATCATACTAAAAAGGTTTATGCCAGAGACATAAACTATAGAACAGCAAATAAACTATAGAACAGCAAATAATCTTACCAGCCATGCCTTGGACAAATGGCTAATATCTAGAATATATAGAAGAACTAAAAACTATCTGATTCCCCCCAATTTAAAGATCCAATCCAAAACTGGGCATCTGAAATAAACAAACACTTCTCAGATGAAAAGTATAAATACCAAGTAAGTATGCTAGAAAATGTCCAACATCACTGGTCATTCAAGAAATGCAAATTGAGACAACACTGAGATTCCATCTCACTCCATATGAAAAGAAGATCACCAAGAAAGCGACCAACAGCAAATGCTGGGGAGGCTGAGAGGACAAAGGAGCCCTCTCCACTCTTGGTGGGAGTGCTGAGTGTGCAACTAACACAGAAATCAGTGTGGAGAGTCCTCACCAACCAGAGCTAGAGGGTTTGTTTGACCCAGCTATTCCCCTTTAAGTATCTTCCCAAAAAAGTTAAAAGCATGAGACAGATGCATTTATCGTATGACAATTCATAACAATTTTACCTTCTAATTTCTAAGTTAAAACTTAGAAACAGCCCAGGTGCCCATCAACAGATGAATGACAAAGGAAATTTAGTTTTTATGAACCATGGAGTACTACTCTGCCCTAAAGCAGGACGAACTTGGAACATTTTAGGCAAGTGGATGCACCCTGAAAGCATAACTTTAGGTGAAATTAATCACGTTTAAAAATCCCTTTGTTTCTGTTGTGTGAGAAGCTGAAAGTGTAAACAAGGCCC
>PVKN010021471.1:0-15520 GCA_004027915.1 Capromys pilorides
TCTACAAGCAATGGGCAGTCATTAAGGATTTGTGGCAGCAAGCAGCTGGCTCATCATGTATAATACAACGGTCACAAGCAGCAGTGACTTGCAGGCTGCCACACTATTTGTCAGTATGAACTGTTTGCATTTATGTGCTTGCTTTGTTTTATTCATCTAAATGCTTGGGGCTTAGAGTCCCAATTTCAGAATCCCCTAGGCAACCCCTGCCTGTGTTCTCATTCCCTAGTTCAAATCCCAGAGGCTCAAATCTCTTACAGGGAAGGGAGAAACCTCAGTTCTCCCAAGGATCTTCCCTGATGAAGCTTACTTTTTATTCCCCGGAAAGCTGCTGGAGGGGCCCTAGGGAGAAGGCTGGCAGCTTCTGGAGTGTTTCCAGAAAAGGACCCAGAGTTTTCCTTCCCTTGTACCCCACTGCTTTGGAAACGAGGGGGTGTTGGCCACAGCACACAGCTCCAGGCTTTGATCCAGGCTGCTGGGTCCTTTGATGAGTGTGGACCAGAGCCAGCCTCAGGAATAATTAAGGCCTTTTTTCTTTATAATAAGGTGTGATTGGCTCCTTAATTACATTTTTTTAAAATGAGTCGCCTAGGTTGGTTGATCAAAACTTGCATAATACATGGCATAAAGGCGGAAAGACTCAGGTTTAATTCTGAGGTCTTTTCATTTTATTAGCAAATGAAAGCAGAAGCCAGGACTGTAGAGCTAACCCAGATATGGGATCAGGGTACAAGCTCTTGACTCAGACAAGGAGAACTGATGCGCAGATCTCCCTGAGCACACGCAGAGCCTTGAATCTAAACATAAACCCCCAGGAAATCAGCACCGGCAGGGATTAGAGATCGTTTGCTCCATAGTCATTCTGTAGATGAGCAGTTTCAGAACCAGAGGGAAGTGACTTTCCTGCAACTATCCTTTTCTGCATGCGCATCTTCAGGCTCTTGCCCAAACCATAACACAGTCCTCGTTTCCCTTTGCCCATTGTTTCCTTTCTGGCCTTTCTAGTATCAATCCCCATGGCAGTCCTATAAACCAAGCCAAGCAGGACTAAGCACTGCCTTTGTAAGAATCCAGATTTCAGAGTGGCTCAGGGTTTTCCTGAAGGCACATGGTAAATTATAGAGCTAGATAAAGCTGTCATCTCCCTGTGGCTTCCATTCCACTGCCCAGCTCATCCATGTCCCCATCTCTGACTCACTCATTCAGCAAGCACTAGATGAGAGTCCAGGGCCAAGCCTGGTGTGAGGAAACTCTCTTCTGGACCCCCTAACCTCTCCTAGGCAGTCCTATCTGCTTTTGCAGGATAGTTAAGCCCTTAACCTTAAGAAGAACATGTCTGGGTTGAGTTATAGAAAAACATCTTCTGTAGACTACGAATGGCAGCTCAGTGAGGGAAGAGCCAGGAGGCAGACAAAGTCTCAGACCAGCAAGGCAGTGGAGGTCCGGCATGCAAAACTGCCTATCAGAGACAGGCAAGACTTTGACGGGGCTCTTGCAATAAAATGTGATTGCTAAGGAAAAGAGAGTAGTTAAAAGAAGGCTGAGAGTTTTGCAGTTTATTTACTGAGCAAGTCCTAGTTATGGTAACTATAAAAAGCCCACGGTGCCCAGGAGCCACTGAGAGAAAAATATCTGCTGCTGAACTGCGTGGATCTCGAAGTCTAGAAGCAAGGGGAGAAGCAGAGCCGGGGTCAGCAGACAGTGGCCCGTGGGGCATGTGGCACCTGGGAAAGTGAGGGAAGTCCGAAGAGGGCTCAGGGCAGCGTGCTGGTCAGCTACTGACACAGGTGATTTGTGAAGGAGGTGCTTACATAGCTCTGTCATGGAGAGTCAAGGACGTGGCGCCACACTGGGTGGTTTCCCACTGTGTCACAGAGTGAAAGACAGCAGGAGTGGAGGATGTGGTGGGGCAAAGGGTCCCTTTGGGAATGAGCTGCAGGAACAGATGAAGGTGACACAGTCCCCACAGAAGGCAAGTCCTCAGAGCCTTGCACTGGGCCCCACCGCCACTAAGGCAACCCAGAGGCACAGCCTTCAATCAGCCCTCAAACCATGCCTGAACCAGAGGGGGCGGGGCTCCTAGATTTCATCGCCCACTACCGCAAAGGCAGCACTGAAGTCCGTGGCTTCAGGGACTGGCCTCAGGTTCTGATCCGGGTTGTTGGCCCTGCCTCCCAGCCGACTGCATCTCCTGGCTTCTGCTGAGGAGGGCCTGGTGGTCCCATAAAGCCACAGCGCACAGCGCCCTCTCACTATCGCTGCACTGAGGGGCCTCTGCTACACAGAGACCAGGAGCGGCTGCCTCCCCCGCCTCCGCTCCTCTGCACGGCTCTGTCCTCTGCCCTGGATTTTATTACTTAGTGACTGATGTTTGCCTGGAAACACTTTCTTTATGACTTATTAATAAAAAGCGGGAAGGGAGACATGGAAGAAACACAAGGTAAGGGAGTGGGATTGTATCTAAGTAAAACACTTTTCAAAGTGTCAAAAGGTCTTTGGGGAAATAGGAAAAATAAATGAGTCAAAGAGTGAAGTGAGTGAGAGGCAGGAAGCTGGCGTCGGGAAATAAGTCCTCAGTGGCAGCAATTTGAAGCGAAAACAGAACAGAATCAGACAAAAATGAAAACTAATAATAATCATTGTCATATTCCTCATTGTTGTCACCCTCACAAAAATACTCCATGTTGACATATTACTTGGAAACTGGATTGATTTGAAAAATGACCCAGTCATAGGAGACGTGCACCAAGGCCAGCACAGGTAGCCAGGGGATCCGGAAGAATGGAGCGGTCAGGACTGGCCCAGCACCCCGCTGCACCCCAGTGAATGATGTTGCTTAGTTCCGTGGTTCTGGGACTGACTCCAGAGGTGTGGGGACAATGCCTCACACTGAGCTTTGTTTCAGAATTCAGGATCTTCAGCTTCTCCAATCTGCTCCTGGAATTGTGTGCTCACTTTAAAAAAACTGGAGATAGCCAGGAAGAGTGCAAACCCCTCGGGTAAGCTAGGGCATGACAAGAGATGGCGGCTGCATGCTCCATGCATCTGTGACATTCTCTGGAAGTTGTGAAGGGATAGGGCGGCTTTTCAGAGTCCTTCTAAGGATCCTGTGCTGCAGTGGTAGGTTCTGGGGCTGAGCCTTCAGAGACAGATCAAAATAAATGCTGCAAGTGGGCGAGTGGTGTATGCCTGTAATCCCAGCACTGGGGCGGGGGGCTGCAGCAAGAGGACTGTCTGTTGTGAGTTTGAGGCCAGCCTGGGCTACATAGTGAGCTCAAAAGCACTCTGAACTACATAGTGAGACCCTGGAGAGAGAGAGACAGGGACAGAGACAGAGACAGAGACACAGAGAGAGACAGACAGAGACACACAGAGACAGAGAGACAGAGAGAGAGAGACAAAGAGACAGAGACAGAAGCAGGGAGAGGTTGCTGCACTCCTGTCTTTATACGCCATTTCTGAAAGTGCCCATTTTCATGACCTTCTCACGCCATCCCAATGCCCCAGCATCCATGCATCTAGGGCATGAGCATCCTCCAGAGGTTATTTTGCTTTGTGAATGCCTACCCTCATGGATTTGCCCCCAGTGATTCCTCTGCCTACAGTCCCCTCCCTTGATCTTAGTTCTCCTTCTTGAAATCCCACTCATCCTTAAGAAGCACGAGGCAATGCTTCCAAAAGGAAGTGATTTCTCTTACTTTGTTCTATCTTTTATCATGCGTATCACATTCATGCAAATTTTATAAATATTTGTACACAGTCAGGACTTATCTTTGTGCTGGAGCACCGACTTCCTGGGAGAGGGGACTTCCACTTACTTATCTACGTAATGTTTGGCCCAGGGAGTCTGGGACGCCTTCCCATCATGTAGCACCGCAGCTCCACGCACTCCACTGAGCGACCTAAACCCTACTCATCCTTCAAGGTCTATCAAATGCTACTGTGTTCTTAAAGACTTACTGAGCACATTCTTGCTAAGGACTCTTCTCAGATTTGCTGAGAAGGGCACAAATTATGGTTGTCAAATATTTCCAGTGATCTTTCTAGACATACAGTCAGATTGCATGATCCTGGACCCTTTGAAGCTCATGAGGCCATATGTCTTGCTTACGGTAATACAGTAAAAGTAGAGATTATCTGTCATGTAAGAGTCAATGCTTTCATAGTCAGTGTAGGATTCATGGTAGCCTCTCTCTCCTGATTTAGCAATCACAGGAGCACAGAGATGTCGCCTCCCATAGGGCTAGCATTCTTAAGAAAGGATGGCATGGAGCAGAACACTTCTACCGGCCCATGAGATTAATACAATGGTAATAATAAATAAATGTTTATTTTTTATAAACTATTCAGACTTTGGAGCTGCTTATTACTGCAGCATATCATAGCTTGTCCTATCTACCACGCACACTATAATGTTTTGCAATACTGTAATATTTGTGCAAACGTCACTGTCTAATAAACTGAGTGTCTCTCCATCTGTTCTTTCATCTACTGAGTCTCTTAGCTAGCATGGTAGAATCCCCCTATGTTAAGTGCTAATGGCAACCATGTGAATAAAATGCTTATCATACGTGAAGCGGTACAATGAGCAAGGCGTGGCATCTGTTGTCAGTAGGCCTTTGGCAGGGCAGGAAGGTGGATAAACAATCAGGTAGTGCGGCTGAAGTATGGCGCGTTGCTGCGGGAGCACGTGAATGGAGCATCGAGCTCTCAGGCAGCTTGGACGATGAGGAGAAGATTGCTGGCGAAATCTTTCTAAACAGAAATCTGAGGCAAGTAGGAGCTACTTAGATGCAGGGAAGAAGCGAATAGGACAAAAGAATCAACCAAGCAAAGCAAAGGAAGGAGCGAGCATAAAGGCAAGACAGGCAGAAAACACAGGGCAGGGTGAGACAGTGCACATCACCAAGAAGGGCTGGAGGGTAAGGGGAGGCGGGAACTGAGGTTCCAGCCTGGAACAGCCCTGCATACCTAGTGCATGGAAATGAAAAGCGAGCGACGTCTTCATGGACCCTTGAGGCCATTCTGGCTGCAGCAAGAGGCTGGGATCGGACTGGGGCAGCATTGGGCGTCCCTTCAGGACAGAGCCTGTGTCTGACTCCCCTTGACGGCCCTTCTTCCTCCCCTCACACCTAGCCCCTGGGACTGCCTAGGCATTCCAGAAATGCTAATTGGACGCAGAGATGACAACAGGCCCACACGTCCTCAGCCCTGCTGCGCCTCCGTCAGCAACACCTCCAGGCTCTGAGCAGTCGCTCACGAACAGCAGTCACTTGGAGTTTGGAGGTATAGTGGCGTCAGATGCCAGAAAGCTGTCACGAGCAAATCCAGGCAGGTCTCAGCATCCCAATAATAGCAAACCTGTGCTGGGCAGGGCACATGTGCGACCGTGAAAGGAGACAGGAAGCATCTAGCTACTCCGAGAAGAAAACTGGCCAAGGAGCAGACTGCTGCCTGGGGACAGGGAGCCGGGAGGGAACAAGGGGACTTGCCATCCCCCATGCTGAGGTGACTTCAGGCTGTACTGCATCTGTTCTGCCCTGGGACCAGCAAACCTTAGAGGCAGGTAGAACAGGGGCTTCCAGGGCCATGGCCAAGTTGCAACACCAGGAGAGGCTTTGTAACCCTTTCTAGGCTGTGGTAGGATAGGGAGGTACAACGTGTAGCTATTTCAGGCAGCAGGATTGCGCTTCTTTCCCTAGGAGCTGGGCTGTGGGCCGAGCCAGGTGCTGCTGAGCAGGAGGGCTGCTCACATTCCAAGAGCCGAGCCGGCAATTCCAGAAGGCAAAACTTCAGTGTATTCCAATTTTCCAAAATAGAAAGAATAAAACAAATCAGAGCAGATGTTCCAACATGTAATTATCAACTAATCAGTTTGGACTTTAAAAAAAAAAAAAGAGGGGGGATTTCAAAATAGCTCCCAGATTTCATCAACAGCAGCCCTGTAGAAGGCTAGCTAGGAAGAGAGTAGCAGATGCCCAGGTGGGGGTGGGGCACAGGTGCTTCTGGTGGCTGTAGCTGCTGCTGCGTGTTCAGTGAGGAGCAAGCAGCCCCAGGCTGCAGGTGCCAGGTTGAGGCATCTGGGCCTCAGGACAGCAGCTCCCTCTGCAGGAATGCTGTGAGCTGGGGTGAGTCAGCGCTGCGCCTCCCCCTGCCCCAGGTCTTGCTGTCTCTGGCAGGAACATGAAAAGAGCACAGGAAAGAGCGTAAATTGCTCATCTTAACCTCGCACTGAAGGCCAGGCCACCATGGGGTACGCGCTCGGCCCTTGGAGCCCAGGAAGACGCAGGCAAGAAACAGGACGTGTCCTTGCATGGCCGGCAGCTCATGAGCTGCGGCAGCTCTGGGGCCCTGTGTTCACTTCTAGAATTCGTTTGGAAAAAAATCTCCAGATCTTACAATTTCTCTTTAAATGCTATTGAGGCCTTAAAGTGGCCACCCAGCAACTCCTGATGGGAGGGGAGCAGCTGAGGATAAGAAGTAAATGGAAAAGAGAAGAAAAGAGGTGCAGAGAAAGGGAAAAGAAAAAGGAGAGGAGAAGGGAGCCTCTACAGGACCGAGACACTGTGGCAGAATTTATATATCAGACGTTGACAGTGGAGCTCTGAGTTGTCAGACGTGGCCGGGAGACGAACACGGTCTTGCTGCTGACCGATGCGTCCACGGGTGTAACAGAGCTCTACAGACTGCCTGCACCTTCGTTCTGCTGGCTTGCACACTGAGATCCCTAGGAACTTCCAGGAACAGAGTGTTGTTCACACATATGCCGGCTTCACGGCTTCCTGTGGTGGGCGCGGAATCCCGGGCTTCCTAACCCAGTGAGCAGCCTGGAGCTCCATCCTCGACACTCTCGCTCCTTCACATCCTCCGTGCCCACTCTCTGGAAGCTGGTCCCCAAGACCACACAGGTGGCGAAGTAACACAGTGATCTAAGTGCAGGGTCTGCTGTCAGACAACCCGGGGTCAAGTCCCAACCCCGCCATTTACTGTTGCTGTCTTTGGTAAGATGTTTAACCTTTACGGCTTCCATCTCATTATCTGAGAAATGAAGGAGAGGAGTGTACTGCCTTCACAGGGCGGCTGTGAGGGCCAGGGAGCAACACATGCGGAGGGTTTGCGTCCACTCAAGAGCGCGCTGGCCCTGTGGGCACAGAGCTGCATGGGAATGCTCAGCTGACAGGGAGGAAACGAGATGGATAAGTTCTGGGTGTTCCATTCCCTCAAGGGATTCCCTCTTGCCTTTCCTAGGAAGGGAATTCCATTTTCTCTCCTCCTCTTTGACCAGCCTGAGGTCTACCTCTTGCCCCCTTTCAGCACCATCCCCTGCTCCTGTGTATTCTCGTAGTCATCTATCTATCCAAACATATTTTGCTGTAACTTATGGCTCTCCATCTTGTACTACTGATATTTGTGAGCTGGTCCCAGCTTCCCTAGGAGACTGAGAGTCCCCGAGGAAGAGGTCGTCCCGATGAGGACCCCAGGTCCCGCCCGCCAAGCGAGGTGCTCAGTCCACGACTGTGCACAACTGTGAAAGCCACTCAGACTCATGATGAAGAGCAACTTGATGACAGTGTGACTGACAGAGGAGCCCATGCAGCGACCAGCCTCCCTGCTAGGTGACACAGAGGACCTGTCACCCAGGGGAGGCCGATGAGAGGAGGGGTCAGGGGAGCCAGGAAGTTCTCCTTATTCCATAGTTTAGGGGATCTGGAGACTCTGGAAAATGTTCTGTCCCCACAGATAATAATTTCACAGATTTCGCTCACCCTCTGCTTTGTGTATCTCATCTAAATGGCTTAGCAGGATGGACAAACATAAGCACTAAGATCAGGTTGCCTGGTTTTGTATCTCAGCTACACCATTTACCTGCTGCCCAGTGTTGTATGATTTGCTGAAGCCCCCGTGCCTTTTCCTCAGCCATGAACTACGGAGCGTAAAGGACCTACCTCCTATGGTTGCTGTGGACAGTAAGTGAAGGAGCACACATAAGCGGTGTAGAAGTTCTTGCCACATGGTAAACACCAAGCAACAGCTTTGATCACATTCTGCCAAGACCAAACTAGCAAAACCACTGTGCCAGGCTCCAAGGGCATAGAGAAAATAAAGCCAGGAGATTCTAGCTTGAATCCTAATTTTCCCTACAAGTTCTGTCATTGCAAGACAGATTCTTAACTTCCTTCAGCATCAAAGCATCAGTTTTTGGACCCATAGAACAAGGGGTGAATTTATTGATTTCTAAAGCGTTCCTTCAAGCTCTATTTTAATATGTCTATGAATACTTTGGAGAACAGGGGCAAGAAGCAAGTGATAAATACACTCAAAGGCTGAACTTTGTGTATACTTTCTCCAACTTGCACATCTTATTCATTCCTTTTCCTTCTTTACTTTTCCTCACACAATCTCTAATCTGTAATCTCCCCCCACAGGCATGCACACATGCACGCATGCACACACACACACACACACACACACACACACACAGCTTCCTTTTTCTTATCACCCCTCAATCTCCTTTTCTGGCCCTACTTTGGCACAGCCTCAGGCTCTGAGGAAAGCTTAGGATTAAGGTCTGGGCAAGGTGGAAGCAGGAAGGGCCGCTCGCCCTGCTCTCCCGTTACGGGCAAAGCTGAGGAGCCTGGGGAGGATTAGGCTTTATGAGATAGATCTGTGCCCTGGCTTTCCAGGGGCTGAGGTGTTCCTGATGTACCCAGAACTATGTGGGCTTGACAAGTAGTCATAGCACTGGAAAAAAATGAAAAAGGATTTTTTTTTTACTTTTTTAATAAACGATAAAGAAAGAGAAAATTAATAGACTCTGAATCCCTCCCCTTTCTCATTTCTTGCTGGGTTCAGGATGTACTCCTCCATCAAGGGAGGGGGAAGAAGGCCTCTCTGAGTCACCCACGCTGAAACCTAATGCAGAGCACAGGCTCCAACAGGCTGCCGCTGGACAGTTCCAGGGTTGTTCTTCCTGCCTGAGTCCTCACTTTGTCTCTTGCTTCTTGCTCTCCACCCTTCCTGGTTCTCTGGCTTTTTCTGCCTTGTCTGTTGTCTGTCTGTCTGTCTCTCTGTCTGTCTGCCTGCCTGCCTGCCTGTCTGTCTGTCTGTCTGTCTGTCTGTCTGTCTGTCTCTCTCTCTCTCTCTCTCTCTTTCTGTCTGTCTCTCTCTGTCTCCCTCCTTCCCTGTTTTATTCTATCTCTCTCCTCTCTCCATCACCCTTTTCCTAACCCTTCCCCAGCCTTCTCAGAGAACAGCGGCTCCAATTAAAACAGAAATGGCAGTTTGGCTCCTGAGCTGACATCTCCGTTGTTGCAGAAGCTTTCTCAGCTGACAGTAAGCCTTGGTTTTCTCACCTCCTTGTGTGCTATGTACTCAGAAAAAGAAAACCAGGGACAATACCACAACCCCACTCACCCCTTCCTGTTCTCCTTCCATCCCTGTGTTCAGCCTCTCCTTCCCCAGCCCTGGTCCCCCCCAGGCAGCTTGGACAACCCATCAGCCCTTGCAGGGTGTCTGCTCCTCCATGGGGGGTGGGGGAGTACCTTCTGAGGTGCATTGCAATTAGTCTGAAGGAAGCAACAGAGGTGCCCAGCCTGATCTGGGGAGCCCCTTCACCCGCCTGCCTGCTATTCAGAAGTGACAGGTTTTGTACTTCCGTGTTTCCCAACACTGTTCACTAATGATTACATTTTGTGAACATCACCCAGAAAGACTGGCGCCACGCAGCCCTGGGTTGGCAGCACCCCCTCCGATCCGAGTGTCAGCCCTTCCGCGGAAGAGGGAGCTCCGGCCTGGCAGCCGCTCTCTCTGCAAGCTCCCTGTCACTCGGACCTGGCTTCAGATGCTCACCACACAGCAACCCCAAGTCTGCCAATCCCTCACCCCCGTGTCCAGGTGCAGGCTCATTACCTGTCCCCCAGAACTGCATTCAAACTTCCCCACCCACCTGCTCTTTTGTCTTAGTGATAACAAACATGGTCCTCCTTCAGCGGCTGAGTTTAGACCCATGTCTAATAGAGGTTTTCCTAGAGGATGTTTCCGTATGGACCTCTCTCCTTCTCCACTTCCACATCATCTGTTCTGTCTCTGCTGCTCTGGCCTCTGCCTGGCCTCCCTGCCTCAGATTCTATGCCAGCTCGAACCATTACTCCTTCTTCATGGTGTTTTAAACCCCTAACATAGGTTATTTCTTATCTATCACATCTTCAAGAACCTGCCCTGGCTCCCTATTGCTTATGGCTTAGAATTTAAAGTCCTTTTCAATCTTTTTCTCACCATGTCATCGCATCCGCTCTAACAGCCGTCTACCACATGCCAAACACTCCATGCTCCTTAATAATTTCTCATCTGTCATCGTGCTATTTTCCTACACTAGATTTTTCTTTCCTTCAGCTCATCATGGTATCTTGTCTGACAATTGATGCTAATAGGATTTCTTGCTCACAAAAAAATAAGTGCAAGCTGATGGATTTTGATTTTAAAATCTAAACGTTATTACTATATTTAATAAGCATGTATTCTATGTCTTCTGTGGGCCTGGCACTGGGTGGGCTTTGAGCTGCAAGAATAACCGAGGGCCCACCTTTGATATGCTCGCAACCTAGGGGAATGGCAAAAACAGAAATAAAGCAATTAGAGTGCCACACTAAGTTGATGAACAAATCATCACTTATTAAATGTCTATTCCATATCAGAAATTGTGTTAGACACTGAAAATAGGATAAATGAATGAGGTGTAGACTTTCCCATCAAGAAGTTCAATTCCAGTGGAGGAGAACAGCGGGAGAAACGAACATGGTGAGCTCAAGATGCTCTGCGACGTGTAGTGGAGAAACCTGATGCAGCCTTGAGGACTCTGGAGGTCAGAGATGAGCAGTAGACAGCCAGGTCCCAGGCCATGATGTTCTATAGCCAGGGACAGGGAAGCCAAGGCCCAAGGAGAGAAAGCACATCTGAGATGAGCCAGGAGATGGAGCTGAAGCAGTCAGAGCTGGGGCATGAGGATGCAGAAGCTCCCAGTGAAAAGAAGCTTAAGAATGGTCAGAGGCTGTTGACTCGAGCCTTTTACAGCTCAGCATTCTAATCTTGCTTTATGTTTTATGCCTCATAGTTAAACTTTTCTGCTGGGGGGTTAAGGGCAAGTTAAAGCAAGACCTGTATAACAAAACATGTAACTGTTGTATCTAACAAGGTCAGTCAAAGACCTTCAGAATTTGCCTTGAAACCAGGTACAGTGTTTGTAGAACTGTTGTCAGTGTCAGTCATCTGGATGAGTCACGGCCATTGCTTGACCAGTTTGCTCTCTGTGAAAGCCTGAGAGAATGTTTTCTCTCCAGGTGACTCTCCCCAAGCACACTATACATTGTCAATCCCTTTACACTGTGGCCCCAAAATCTCCTTGAACAGAAAAATTTGGGACTCTACTGAGTTATAGGATGTTACAGCACAGGTTCTCTTATGTCCTCAGTGACTTGAAAGGCCAGGGGAACAATATTGGCTATCCTTGTAGTCCTTCTTTTTCTCTAGTTTTTGGTCTATAAACTTACATTCTTAACCCTCCAGAAGAGAATCTTAGTGATACTGTTACTCTATAGCATAGGTACTTGAGCTTAAAGTCAGTGCCTTTAACTTGCCCTTAACCACCTAGCAGAAAAGCTTAACCAGAAGGCATAAAATGTAAGGCTAGATTAGTATACTGAGCTGTAAAAGGCTTAAATCAATAGCTTTCGACATTGCCAGTTCTGCCAATAACCCACTACAATTATGGAATATTGGACTAATTATACAACTACTTTCTCTTAGTTCAATGAGAAGAAATTTTTGTGCCAATAATAATTAGAAAAATTATCATGTCTGCATCCTGTGCTCTCAATAACTACTACAAGGACAACAATATGCCTTGTATCAATTATTGGAAATATACTACTAACGTGTTTTGAAATTGTCACATTGTTATTCCTTATTAAAAGTAACTTTTAAAAAAGAAGAAGAAGAATTGGAGCCCAGAGCAAGGCCTCAGTCCGTGAGTTTGAGTTTTCTCCTGTGTGCTTAGAAGCTGAGAGGCTCAGGCACCAAAGCGAGGTCGACCAATCCGAACCTTCAAGTCACCCTGTGTTGCTCTACTGCGCTCACCATTCGGCCTGCCCAACACATATGGACCATCTGCTGCCTGCCAGGACTGACGCTAGGCACTGTGAGGAGAGTGCAATTAAACCTTGGGGCTTAATTTAGATTGGTTGCAGCAGAGCTCAGGAAAGAAAAGTAGGTATTGATCTAGAATGAAATGAGGGAAGTGAGGATTGAACAGCGGGTACATTTAAGATGGTTCTCAGATGTAGAAACTCTAGAACTTCACAGCAGGTTGATACGGACATACGCAGGGATGACAGCTGCCGTTGATAGTTGCTGGCATTTATTGAGACTTGCCACTCTCGATTCTAAATACATTTCATCTATATTAGCATCCTTAGGTCTCATAAAAAACTTATGAGACAGACAGTTCTGATTTTCCTAATGAGGAAACTGAGGCACAGAGAAACTGGAGAGTTCCCCAAACTCAAACAACTAGGAAGTATCAAATCAGGATTTAAACACAGGCAGAAGAGAAAACCAAGCACATTCCTAAGATGGGAATGCTGAGGGAGAAGGACGGGTAGAGGCAAGAACATCAAGTACAAAGGGGCAGAAAGCATCTATTTCATCAGCCCTGATGATTTGGGAAGTACTTCAAACCAAGTTTAGATGACATCATTGAGGCAATTTCCAGAAGCAAGATTTTCCCAACAATTTGAGGATCATAAATTGAACCTGTGAAACTAGAGATAAATTGAGAGGAAACAGCCTGCTCAGAGGACCCAGGATTTCCCTGGATCCTAGACTACCTGAAACAAAGGGGCTCTTTGTTGGGTAAAACAGCCATAAGAAATGTTTTTGAGGAGTTTGGGGGGATTGAGTGTTTCATTTTTTTGCCATGCACTTTTCTTTTGAGATCCTGTTTGTATGATACCAGGGATTGAACTCAGGACCTTGCACATGCCAGGCAGGTGCTTAAGCAGCCGAGCTATCTCCCTGGCCCTGACATTCACTTTGATCAACTTCAGGAAGCATTCCAGTGTTGGTTTTTGGGGTCTGGCCAGCAAGGCAATTGCACATATGTTCTTGAAGGGATGAAGTATGTCATACATGCACAAATCCAGGACTACCTGCACAATTTTCAGGACCCAGTACAAAATTAAAATGAAAGGTTCTTTGTTCAGAAGTGATTGAGATTTCAAGATAGCGATAACAGAGGATGAAGCCAAGCACCAGGCCCTGGGGAGCCAAGGACCCTGAGCAGCTACGCACTTACCAGAATTGTGAAGCTGGCGCTGCCTGCATCACTCTCCCAGGTGCACTCTGCATTTCTGTAGGGTAAAGACTGTTTTCTGTCTAAAAAGTACTTAGGAGTACAAGAGACTCATCAAATTCTGAGCAAACAACACAGAGAAAGGAAGAGAACAGACAGTGATAAGTAGATACTATGCCTAGTTGTGTAGTTAGGTTTTATAGAAAAGTAAATGTAGCTAAGTGATCCGCCCGAGGTCCATTACTGCGAAGACGGGGAGGAAGCAGGATGGGCACGCAGTTTTGCTCCGGAGCCCATACATTTTCCAGACCCCCTCCAGGCGAGACATAACTCAGGCGAAGGTGACCTAGGCTAGTTGGACCTCCTGTCTTCCCAGCATTAAGCCATAGAAACGCTCAGAAGAGGGAGCGCAGGGCACGCTTTGATTCGTGCTGCAGCCCCACTTACTCTCGCCTAAGTGGCTTCCACTGTTGAAGGAATCGGGAAAATGAAGATGTAGATGCCGCAGGGATGGGCGGAGGCGCAGGGAGAGGGTGGGCCAGCAGGTAAGGACTGAGTAGCTCAGAGAATTAAAGCGCCTGCGTTAAGTGCAGGGCCGGAGGTTCGATCCCACAGCCTGCCATGCCAGCCCCGCCCCCAGAGTGCGCTGAGCTGGCAACTGAGACTGGGCACGGTGGTGCGCCTGTAATCCCAGCCCTTGGGAGGCTGTAAACAGGCGGATCACTATGAGTCTGATCTAGTAGTGAGATCCTGAATACCCTGTAGACCCTTTCCTAAAAAATACAAAACAAACAACGACAACAAAAAAGGTAAGGATTGAATGTTCACCACGTGCCTGGTCCTGCGCTGCGGGCTGGAAGTGGAGCAAAACAGTGAAGGACAGGGCGAAACTCGGGAGCAGAGTAAAGCTCTGTTTACCAATTTTATTTGTTCATTGTGCAAGCTTCAAGTTTAAGGTATTACAAGGCTGAAATATCCACTGCCATTAAAAAGAAAAAAAAAGCTGGTCATAATGGCATTGTTTATTTACACAAACATTTCTCAATTTTTTTTTTCTTTCTAATGCTAAAAGTATTTTTAAATCTCCCACATCAAAGTAGTTTTTTTTTTGTTTTTTTTGTTTTTTTTTTTGTTTCTTTTTGAGGTCATTAAGAAATCATTTAACGACAGAAGCCGAACTTTAAAATGGGCTTTCTTTTTTTGGTACAGAGAACCAAACTCAGAACCTTGTACTTGCCAGACAGGCACTTGTGCCAATGAACTACACCCTCAGCCCCTAACGCGTGTTTTAATAGTTGGGACATCTGTGTACTTTCACAGACAATTGCACGCCATATGGGTGGGTTCATCATGAGTGGAGTCCAGGAACTACACCAGCGCACCTAGGGTCGCATCCCCCCCACCCCCAGGACCCTTGCTCACAGGGATGCATACTCGTGATGCTTACACACAGGTGAGGAAGCCGCGGAGCCTGTGCAAAGAAGCCAGAGCAGAGCGTTGGCTGGAGCCTCAGCTCACAGATGCCACTGGATGACAGGCCACTTCCAGGGCACGTGTGTTTGGAGGTTCCTAGACTTCTGTTTGCAAACCCAGCCTGGCCTGGCCCTCCCTCAGGCTTCCTGGGGATGTGGCAGAGAGCTGAACTGTTTGATTTCCTTGGAACAGCTACAAGCAGAGCAACCAGCAACCCAGACAAGCAGATCCTAGAAGGAGGGAGGTGCTGGAAGGTGGGGCTCAGACAGCTCCTGGGCGGACCCGTGACTATACCCTCCCCAATTCTCTCCACTGGGTGTGACGGCAGCTTGGTCTGGCGCAGTCATCCTTCGCGCAGTTGCTTTCCCGAGATGGGCATAGCAACTACAGTGGATCGGGGCACGGATCGCCACCCGATGCTTCCTGTCCTGGGAACTGGAGTTAATAAGGATGAATCAAAGGAGGGTGGCCCTGACCCCCAGGGGTACCTCCCTGCCAGCGTCTCTCCCCAGGGTGCAGCTGCAAGGCCAGGAGCTTGGCTATTTATAGTCAGGCTCTGATATCACAGATGATTACCTTTCAGATCTCAAGCGTGAGGTCTACTTTATGGAAATAGCATGGTACAACCTAATTGCAGGTTTCATCTGTGTCTATTTTTTCTCCATTTCCTCTTCTCTTTCCACCTTCTTACTACCTCCCCCC
>PVKN010021472.1:0-15511 GCA_004027915.1 Capromys pilorides
GTTAGTAGGACAACCACAATAATTGACACAATGCATATTATTGTCTTCATAGTAGTTGTCCAGAGAACAAGATGCAGACATGATAACTTTTTGAAACTTATTTGGACTATCAGTAAAAAAAATATCTTCTCATTGAGCTAAGAGAAAGTAGTTGTATACATAGAGCAATATTCCATAATAGTAGTGGGTTATCGGCAGAACTGGCAATGTCAGAAGCTGTTGACTTGAGCCTTGTATAGCTCAGCATGCTAAGCTGGCTTTACTTTTTATGCCTCGTGGTTAAAAAAAGTTCATCTCTTTTCCAAATAAATTATCGCACCTGGGGGATTCTGCCAGGGCAAACAAGCCAGTGGCCCACTTCATTCTATTTTATTCTATGAATATACCACATTTTATACATTCACTGAGCAGCAGATGGTTTTAGATTTTTCCCATCTAAAAGTCTCATTATAGCAGAAAAGTATTTGTAAAATCTGATCCCAGGGTTGGAAAAGTCCGTGCTAAAGTCTCCACGCTGAGTGTTTACGCACTCTAGGAAGTCACTCTGCACTCGGGGCACAGAGGAACTAACACAGAAAGAGTGCAGCCCATGAGCAGAGGGCGGGGGCAAGCGTGGAGCACCGGGCACACCTGGGGCTCTGATGCCCACCATCCAGGAGTAGGGGGCCACGGGGCCAGGGCTTCCAGGGCCGAGCTGGCAGCTGCAGAGAGACCAGGCCCCCTGGGCCAGCTCAGCCCCAGCCTGGTTATCCCAAGCCCAGGCCCCGTGGATGGGATGAACACAGAACCAAACTAAAGTCCGTGAGGCCCAAGTGACCAGCAAAACCCAAAGGAAGCAAAGCTGGGATCCCCAACCCCAGTGATACTGGGACATATGGACAGACTGACAAACACAAGGACTGCCGACATGCTGAAGCGAGGGCTCGGAGAAGGCAGAGCATCCTGGGAAGACAAGCGCTGGGCCAGCTGCCAACGGGGGTCTGGCCCAAGCTGGTGGCAGGGCTGGCAAGAAGCAGGCTAAGTCTCTGTGTGTGTGTGTGTGTGTGTGTGTGTGTGTGTGTGTGTGTGTGTTTGTGGCCAGTTCAGCCCACCTGGGGGCAGGGCTGGCAGCCCATGTGGTATGGAACACCATTGCTATAATTGCCTAAGCTTGTCTAAGCAGGCACTTCAGACCGCTGAGCTATCTCGCTGGTCCCAAGCAGGCAAATTCTTATTTAACTTTGTATTATTTTTGTTACAGGTGACTCCCAAGTCCCATAAGCTTTAAGTAACCACAAACTTAACCCCATCCTAGAATTCCAGAGTAAAGATAATGTAAACAGAAAAAAGAAATACATAAAAACACACAATACAATAGAATAGTGGACAATGGGTATTTTTTTTTTTAATGTATTTGGTACAGGGTCTCACTATGCAGGTAAGACTCATAATGATCCTCTTGTTTTCAGCCTCCTCAGCACTGGGATTATAGGCGTGCATGACCACACCCCCAGACTGGGTGGCTGGCTCAGTATGCCTGGGGGTGGGGCCTGGGTGGCATGTTGTCCTGGGCATTGAACTTTAAGTGGACAAAGGTTAACAAACAACTTACATGAAGTAGAAAATAAGCTTAAAAACTTAAACTCCATCTCACTGGTAATTAGGAAATGCAGACTGAACTACAAATGAAAAATTTGCTTCTCACTCTGATATGCAAAAATGTAAGCACTTGATAAATCCACTAATGTAAATATGTGTCATGCTTGTTAAAGTAGAAATTAACAATATCTTTTAGAAGAACAAACTGGTGAGATCTATCAAAATACACAAAGCATCCTTAACTCAGTTAATCTGGCTTCTAGCCAGGTGTGCTGGTGCATGGCCTGTAATCCCAGCATTGCAGAGGCTGAGGCAGGGGGATTGCGGCACACAGTGTCCGAGCCCCATCTTCATCTCCTGACTCATCTACCTCTGAGATTTAAAATAAGTTGATGGGTCTGGCGAGATAGCTCAGCAGACTAGGCACCTGCTTAGGCAAGCACAGGGATGTGGGTTCATCCCCTGCACCACATGCCACACCTACCCCATCCCAGGGCGCACGGAGCCGGCCACCGAGTCTGGGCATGGTGGAGCACACCTGTAATTCCAGCGCTGGGGAAGCTGAAAACAGGAGGATCGCTACGAGTCCGACCTGCGTAGTGAGACCCAGGGGTTCTCACGAGGATGTCCACGCTGTGAAGGTCACAAACTGATGCTACCTAGGCCCACACAGTAAGGGTGGTCCACATCCCAGCCCCAAGCCCTTCCTCCTCGCTCTCCAGCACCCTCTTTTGTTCTCCCCGCCCCCATGGCTCCCTGAGCCTCCTGCTCCTGCGCAGGCGCCTCTGGAGGAAGGTGTGGTCCTTGGGCGAGTCGTGGACACAAACTGGTTTGTACAGAAAAGGAGCAGGAAAACTGCTGTCCCTGCTGCCTCTGTCCAGAAGTCTCGCTCCTTGGCTGTTTCAGATGATGGTGACCTGGTGTCATGATCACCAGGCGATGGTTCTGGCGGCCACAGCCCCTTAGGAGGCAAGCAGGGCACTGACGCTGCAGCCTTGTGAGTGTGGCCAGCACCCCAGTGAGAGACCCTAGCGAGGCCCCTCGCTCCCCAGTGTGGGGGTGCCGCTGGATTCTGACAACTAGGAAGCAGGAAGTAGGGTTCACCAGACCCGAACCCAGCAGCACCCTGGTCACGACTCCCAGGCCCCAGTGCCGTGAGAAGTAACAGACAGAGACAGTGCGGGGAAGACAGAAATGAGGCAAGATGAGGAGAGCAGACGCCGGCTCACCCGCTCCCATCTGCATCCAGCAGGCTTCATCTCACAGCTTTGCAGAAGCGCTGGTGA
This sequence comes from Capromys pilorides, assembly GCA_004027915.1. Classification (NCBI taxonomy): domain Eukaryota; kingdom Metazoa; phylum Chordata; class Mammalia; order Rodentia; family Capromyidae; genus Capromys; species Capromys pilorides. The sequence continues at coordinate 2,865 of PVKN010021472.1, forward strand.
GCATCGGGAAGCACATGGAGGCCCCAGAGGCCTCAACTGCCGGGGTCTAACCCAGCACTTCCCTCATGTCGTCTCCTTCAGCTTCTGATCAGCTGACGGTGTAGAGGATACAGATTCAAGCACAGAGACCAATTCACATTTTCTTTGGAATGCTTTGCTACCAAAAGTAAGAACGATTGTCCTATAGACTACAGGACTCACCGCAGAGCATAGGCACTGTGCAAACGCCAGGCAGAGGGACGCCATTTACTATGAGCTTGGTCTTTCCACCTCCACAGGGATGGAATGAGTTCCCTAGCCCACCACAGAATCCTTGCCTAGCTGCAGACCCAAAGCCTAGAAGCAGCAATGAGAACTACATGGCTAATTCCTTCCAAGCCCGGATGTAGAACTCGACTGATCCAGTGGGAATCAATAACTAGACCCTGGATAGCCCTCAAGGGGATCCATAGCTAGACCCTGGATGATCCACAAGGGGATCCATAGCTAGACCATGGATGGCCCTCAAGGGGATCCATAGCTAGACCCTGGATGGCCCTCAAGGGGATCCATAGCTAGACCCTGGATGGCCCTCAAGGGGATCCATAGCTAGACCCTGGATGGCCCTCAAGGGGATCCATAGCTAGACTCTGCATGGCCCTCAAGGGGATCCATAGCTAGACCATGGATGACCCACAAGGGGATCCATAGTTAGACCCTGGATGGCCCTCAAGGGGATCCATAGCTAGACCCTGACTGACCCACAAAGGGATCAACAGTTAAACCTTGGAGAACTCACATAGGAATCGATGCCTGGAGCTTAAACTATTCCCATGGAACCAAACTCAGCTGGGCAGGTGCTCTGGGACACATATGCTGTACATTGCTAGGGGACACCCACTTAGACACCCTAACCCAGGCCATGGTGAAAGAGCCATAACCTTTTCCAAGGGGAAGAAAGGCAGACCCCGGGCAAATGAAGAGGAGAGAACAATAACTTCCTATGACTCAAGGGGAGCCCCCCAATCTTCTCTTACTGGACCACTGAGAAAAGAAGTGGACCCCACCAGGCAAAAGGAATACAAAGAAGAAAGAGAGGGGTGCAGGTCTGCTCCCAAGGCTGGTAGGTCCTGGCCACGCTGCCAGCTGTCCCCCTTCCATTGCCCCAGGCCAGGGGGGCATCTCTGTGCTGCCTCACATGCCCACGCCATGGACCTCACACTCCTGGCCACAGTCAGGCCAGAGTCTCTCTCCTGGCCCCTATGCCTCTGGGGCTTGCTCCCTGGAGAGGTGAGTCAGACCTGGCTCACGGGGTGTCCCCAGGATGTGGTTTGTACCCGGACCAGGAGCCGCCAAGTAAGTATGGACTAATCAGATCAGGGGACAGACAAAACGACCTCCGCTGACCCCAGGGGCTCAAGCAAGCTCTGTGAAGGCCACTGGAGACCTCGGGCCATAGCCCTGCTCACCTCGCCTTATAAGTTCAGAGGAGCCCCCAAGACGGAAAGGCACCCAATGATGAGGAAGGGTGGGTTCCATGCAGCTGGGGTTCAGGCAAGGTGGACCCAAGGAAAAGTCCAACCAAAGAAAGGAACAGGAGAGGAAAGTCAGGGCCTCGAGGGTGAGAAGGCCTGGGTCCTCTTGGGCACGGCGTGACAGAACCCCGGCAGCAGATGCTGGTTGACTTCAATGGTCCCTGTCGTCCATATCGCACTCCTCCACATTTAGGCCCGGAGAGAGGACAGCATCAACAAGCAGAGCAGGAAGACAGCGGGTGCCCTCTCAGGCAACAAGGAACTTGGGTAATGTTTCAAGCAGGACAAGAGAAAGAATAGAGCTGAATGTCAGGTGTGTGGGAAACCAGAGCTTGGAGCCCTGAGTTATTTCAGGATGCAGTGGGTTAAGGGCAGCCGGCCAGCTGAGACCTCCGGGAGTGTGTTCCAGCCAGAACTCCATGCTCATATGGCGCCATCTAGTGGTATAAAGTTGCAAGTGCAACCTCCCCGATGCTGAAGAATGAGGGTTTTTCTACTAAAATATTTTTAAAAATATTTTCGCTTTTAAAAAAATCTTTTACTTATGTGGTACAGGGTCTCACTATGCAGCTCAGACTCACGGTGACCCTCCTGTCTCAGTCTCCCTAGCACTGGGATTGCAGGTATGTGCTACCCTGCCCTGGGGTTCTGAGCCTGGCTTGGCATGCGCGTACTTGGGATTAAACACGGACCCTTGTGCTTGTCAGGCAGGCCTTATGCCGCTAAGCTATGTCCCTAGCCCCAGGACTTAGGGTTAGGGGTGAGGGATTGGGGGTTAGGGTTAGGGCTAGCGTGAGGGTCGGGACACCCCGTTTTTTCTTGGACGTTGCGCTCTGGAGTCTCAAGATGCAGTGCCACCACCCACCCATAGCAGAAAGCAGGTGGAAACCGGTCAGACCACCGGGCAGCCCCTGCGTTCTAAATGCGCGGAACCTGTCTGCCCACGAGGCAGCGCTGCGGCACTGCAGTGTCGCCTGTCTTCCAGGCTAGGTCTGCAGCAGGAGTTTCTGTCCGGCAGCTGAGACACCTGAATGTCAGATTGGAACGCTGCCCACGGAGTACTTACCGTGCCCCAGGGGGCCCTGCGACGCTCTAGGGCCTTTACCTTGCGTCTCATCTACACTCTGTGAAAGTGATATTCACTGCATGCTCCGCCAGAGCCCTGCACCCCAGGAAAGACGGGGTCCTGGCAACCTAGCAGTTTCTGTGGTTGCCATGGCAATGGGCAAAGTTCCCAGAGCCTCCCTTGTGTCCCCGCACCTCTCAGTGACCACCTGTCCTCTCCCTGGCCAGCTCCCTGGGGCCACATGGCTTCTGCTCCTGATCTCCTGTCTCTCCGCTCTGTCTTCTGCCATCAGGAATCGTCCTGTCCCTTCACTCAAACTGGTTGTGCCGTCACAGTGTTGTCTCCTTTCACTGTTGCTCTACCTTAGATGAACCAAATAGCCACACGCCCCGGGTGAGTCAGGTGCAGGGGCTGGGTGAGGGGCTGAGCCTGTCACAGGTGCAGGGTGGGGTGGAGGGGGTCCCAAAAGGTGACACCGGCAACAAGGCCCCAGGAGAGGAAGCACAGAGCCACCTGCAAGAGGCCAGTGCCCCCTCAGGCCCCTCCCAGGCTCTTGCTGGCCTGGTCACTGTGGCTCTGTACCTACTCCTGTAACATGCTCTGGGCTCCCTGACCCCAGCACCTCCACCATGCACCCCACCTTCCTTGGCAGGTGTTTGCCCGGCTTTGTCCCAACCGTGACCATGCCCAGGGCTTCAGCCCCATCTGTGCCCACCCTGCCCCCACCCCATCTCTGTTCGGCCCTCCAGGCAACCTGTATCTTTAACTTGCTTCACCCCGGGTACCAGATGCAGCCGATGTCTATGCCCTTGTCCCTAGCTGCTCCTGGCTCTTGTCTGCCCACGAGCCCCTACAGGCTCCTCTTCCTCAGGCCCCTGCACTCCTTCCCCCCGGTAGTGTGGAGACCATATCACATGTCACCCACACCAGGCAATGGTTGAAAGGTAGGAGAGGAAATGAATCTGCACTGTGGATCCCGTGACCCAGGTCACTGTAGGCGTCCGTGCACCTCCCTGTGAAGAACCCCTCTTTAGGCCGGTTTACTCTCTGTGTGGAGGTGGGTCCCAGACATGACAGCCCACAGACGGTGCCTGGGAGGCCCAAGTTGCTCCCCTGGCCAGCGTGCCCGGATTAACTGCCTGCAGGTGAGGCCACTCACACTCCTAGCTGGTGCTCTGTAAGCGGGTGCGGCTCCGTGGCGGCGGCCACGGGGTGGAGCCTCTGCTCCCAGCTGCCGTGCACACAGCAGCCTGGCTTCCCATGCCCTCTGCCACGATGCTTTTGCCTTGGAACCAGACAGCCATGGACTGAGCCCCCTGGAAACATGAGCCAGATAAAACACTTCCTTCTTCACTACATGCACCCCATGGATTTTGTCACCAAACGTAAGGCTGGCAGCTGTCTGGGGGAACCACACGGGCACTTCCTTCTTGTGACAACCAGTTCTGTGCCAGCAGCACCCTCTCCCTGGCATCCCAGACTCCTCAGGGACTTAGGCTCTCACTCCCTCCCCCCTCACTGGCTTTGTCTTTCTGCATGGCTGTCACTCGGACACCCATCCTCGTCCTCTGCCTGTGCCCTGTGGACCCCACAACTGGGAGCCCAGAGCACAGAGCCCTGTGCACGGTGGTTTTCTGTGGGCCCCTGACAGGAGGAGGCCAGGCATCTGCAACCGATATCGCCACCTGTGGAGGGTGTCCTCCCTCAGGCAGGCTGAGGGACCGCCAACAGCCTGCTCTCCTCCCGGCTCGAGCTCTGTGCTCCAGGATCCCTTCCTGTACCAGCTCCGTGACCCCTGCTCCATGACCCCTGCTCTGTGACCCCTGCTCTGCTGTCTGTGACTCCTGACCCAGGGAACCCCTGGAAAGATCAAAGGTTGAAAATGGAAGTGTCTGATGCGAGCTGGCATTTGGTGATCGGCTCCACAGGAGCAGGGCCTCACCATCACAGAAAGCACAAGGAACTCAGGACCGTGCAGCAGACAGACGGCTCCCAGGGAGATTGCGGACAGTCACCGGCAGTGTGCACGCACACATGTGGCTGCATGCATGTGTCTGTATGTTCCTCTAGAGAAATAATGCGGGTCCTCATGTATCCACCACGCTTTGGGGATGCATAAATGCAGGAGTGCATTACATGTGTGCTCATGTGTAGGGAGGGCACGTGTATGTACAAGCATGCATAAGAATATGTGTTTGTGTTTGCACCTGTACGTGCATGCAGAAGCGTGCATGCCTGTTGACAGCTGTGCGCAGGATGGGTGGGCAGATGTATGCACGTGAAAGTGGCTGCGTGAGGGCGGGTTTGGGGGCAAAGAGTGCACAAACCTGTGAGATCATGCGTGGCGTGCAGGTAAGCACTCACGTGTACGCACCTGTGTAGATAAACCCTATAGCCAGGTGTCCCTGAATTAGAACAAGGAAGTATTCTACAAAGGAAAAATAAAGCCATTGAAACCAGAAAAAACATTTCTGGCAAAATGTTGACTTACACCAAGAATTATGAAAATTCCCTCAGGGTCTTTGTAAGAAGGAAAACCAGATGCTGGAGGGGTTGGTTATGGTACAGATCTTGGCAGAGATAAGGAATTGAACAGTTACGTAAAGATGCCAACCGCCTAATGTGGAACGTGGTCACGGCCCTTGGGAAAGAGTCCCAAGTCATCCTGCTGCCCGTGCTGACACACACAAGTGAGGGAGTGTGCGTGCACACACACACACACACACACACACACATGCACATACACACACACACGCTCCTCAGCCTCATCTGAATGACACTGCTGCAGGGAGCACTCAGCACAGACACCTGGGCGTGATGCTTTCGCCGAACACCAGCAGAGCTTCGTGCTTCGTCACCTGAGAACACTCACAATGTGGAGCACACTGGCTATCCGAATTCAAAATCCTGAGAATTCCGAGTTTGAATTCTGTGCTCCCCTCAGCCAGCTTGGCTGGGGAGGAGTCAAGAGTCTGAGTCCCCAGAGCGTGACCTGATTAAAGGATCCTTAAAGGGTCCCCACTCCTTCAGGAGGAAGATGCATATAGCCCAGAAACATCCAGCTTCTCGGGTACGTTTGGCCCAGGCATTGCAGAGAGGAATAAGGGAGTGTTTTCCGTTTGGGCTTTGTTTTCTAGGTGGGTGCTCATTGTCTCCCAGCACACGTGGACACCTCTGACCTTCCTGTCCCTTCCCCTGTAGCTATGAAGGTCAAGGAGGTTGAGCAAACAGACAGGAAGACTTCAAGGTAGAGGAGGGCAGGCGACGTCACCCCACATGACCCCAAAGTCAAGACTTCTCCAAGCTTGTGGGTCTAAAGAAGAATGCGAAGCTGAAGGTGGTGGAGCACACCTGGAACCCCAGAACTCTGGGAGACCAAGGCAGGAGGATTCCAAGTTTGAGCACAGCCTGGGCAAACTAGTGGCAGGGCCAGCACCTGCCTGTCCTCCCTTCCCTTGGGGACCAAGGAGCCCTTTCTCAACCTTCAACCTCAGGATCCATGCAGCGCATAGGGGCAGGATCCCTCATGCAAACCATTTCTCTGTTCCACCGAAGGCCTGCACAGCCTCATGCACCCCAGGTCTGTCAGGTGCACCTGAAGTCCCTAAGCTCCCTGGCCATGGCAAGGAAGCACTGGGTACCTCCGGTGATGCTGCTCCAAACTGCCTGCCTCCCCAGATCTGCACGGGGAACGGCCCCTCACAAGGTGGCCATGACTGTCCAGCTGGGCTGCACATTGGAGTCCCTAGGGTATTTCCCAAGGTGGAAACATCTCTGTTGGACACAGAGAGTCTGGTTGACTTGAGGTGGTACAGCTTGGGAGACTGGGCACAGGAACATAAATTCCACCCAGGTTGTTCCAAAATGCAGGAAAGAATGATCCATGCTGGCCTCCAGCATCCCGGCTGACTGTGTGTCCCAGATCCCCTGTTCCTGACACAAGCTGGCACAGGTATATATGGAGACCTTGTGTGAAGGTGCGGACATAGATGCTGGTGTGGATATGCACGTGCTTGTGACATCGTCCACTCTGGCAGAAGCCCCGGTCTTTGCTCAGCTTGTAAAATGTCACCCTTTGTGATTCATCTCAGATGCAAAGGCCACGGTGTGGACTCTCCACTATTATTAGGACCACACTAAACGCTCCCCCTCGGAACACCCCTGTGTGTGCAGTTTTCCTAGAGCTCATCTCAGGAAACCCCATTCTGCCAAGATAATTGAGACCGTAAGCTTTCCTGACCAGGAGCGAGTCTTAGACATCATGTCCCTGCAGGAGGCCAAGCTGGTGTCACCAAGTGAAAGGCCAACAACTGCTGGCAAATGAATGAACATGTTCACACGATCTGCATGAAATTTCTTTTAAATGGTAAAGACAGGTAAAAAGAGTCAAACAAAAGAGTAGTTATGGACAGGGAGGGCAGGAGGAGTACACAAGTCATGTGACACGATCCTAGCCCTTGCAAACACAGACCCAGAGGGGCAGCGCCCCCCTGGACACCATCCTGTGAACATTCCTCATCATCCAGAGGGTCCTGCTGAGGCCACAGGGCAAAGATCACTTTCTGACCACTGTCATGATCCTCCTGATCACGTGCCTTCTGTCCAAGAGACAGCTGGGCCCAGCAAGACAAAGCACGTGAGGGAGAAAACACTGCACTTCTAGAGCCAAGTTGGGTCTGGCCACCCTGAACTACATAGTGAGTTCAAGGCCAGCCTGAACTACATAGTGAGACCCTGTCCCAAAAATCCAAACAGCCAAACAGACCACTGTGCTTCTGCTGTGAAGAGCTGCTCTCATGTGAGGCCCAGCTTTAAATGACAAATGAGTCCAAGCACCTGTCTTAGTTGCTTTTTTCTCATTGCTGAGATGAACTATCTGACTTCCAAAGCTAAAGGCAGACAGGCTGGTTTAGCTCACAGTCTGTGGAGATTTTAGTCCATAATCCAGGCAGGGTGGCACAGCATGCTGGGGGGACAGTTTATGGCAGCAGAAGGTACCAAAGACAACAAGAACAAAAGCGAGATGTCACCATTTAGGGTTTTGCAAGGAGAATAACACAATATAGAACACATAATTTATAAGATTATTTTATAATGAAATCACCCAAAGAATCATATACAGAGAGTATATGGAATCTGTCCACACACTAAAGACCAAAGAGACCAGCTGAGGGCCTAGATCACACAGTGACATCCCACAGGAGTCCAACTGAAGACCTAGAGCTCACACCAGTGCTTCCCATGAGTCCAACTGAAGGCCAAGAGCCTACGACAGTGTCTCATGTAGGCGTGCTTCACAGATCTGACTGGAAAAGCCCAAAGGTCAGTGGCGGAAGCTAGGAAATCGATGCCAGCCAAGTGAAGGACCTGTGCTAGCAGGCTGAGGGATCTGCACTGGGGCCAGGAAGCAATGCTCCACGTAAGGACCAGAGCTTCCCAAAAGGTACCACAGCCGTCCTCAGAGACAGTGAGGTCCTAAGCTCCTCTGAGGATGAGGACACCCACATTCCCATTAGGAAAGCCAGTGTAACAAACTTCTTCAGGAGGCCGAGCAGTGCGCCATCTCTCCCTCTGGAGCCAGGAAGTGAAGCTCAAGGTGAGACCAGATCTCCCCCGAAGGAAACTGAAGCCATCCTCAGCAACAGTGAGGTCCCAAGCTGCTCCTTTGATGAGAACAACCGAGTTCACAGGAAGAGCCAACATGCAGAGTCCCCCAGCCGAGCAGCCCAAGAGAACCAGCAGCTTCCCGTGGCCTCCATGACAGCCTCTCTCCTCCTCCTGTTCTGCCTCCTTAGGTTGCTGGCAACAATCCTCAGGTGGCCTCCCACACCCAACACCATGCTGAGTTCAGCTGGAGGTAACAAGTTGCCCACTGGTTGACAATCCATCAGAGGGAGAAAGCCTTCCCCTCCTTTATATTGTATGCAGGCTACCCGCCATAGTGTGTGTGTAGCAGCTACACCTCCAATCCCAGCATTAGATGACAAACCAATTCCAAATTCCAGATTAAGCCATCTTTTGATGATATGATGCTTTGGGGAACATCTAGGCACAAACCATAACATTCCACCCCAGGCCCCTAAAGGCTCAGGCACATCCCTTTGTGCAAAAGGCACCTAGAACATCTCAAAGAGTTGTCAAAATCCTAACAGTTTTAGTATTACTGAAAAGTCCAAGTCCCTAGTTTCTTTTGAAATGTAAGGCAAACTGCTAGCTGTGAGGCCTTGTACAAATGAGAGGAAAGTTGCTGGGCATGGTGGCGCATGCCTGAAATCCCAGCACTCGGGAGGCTGAGGCAGGAGGATTGCTGTGAGTTCGAGACCAGCCTGGGCTACAAAAGTGAGCTTAAGGCCAGCCTGAACTGCATAGTGAGACCCTGTCTCAAAAAGAAAAAAAAAAAATGAGAGGAAAGTTAATCACTTTTAGCATTCAATGTCATAAGGTAAACATTTTTATTCCAAAAGTTATAAACTGGGGCATACAAAGGAATGGGATCAAAGCAAGTCCAAAATCCAACAAGGCCAACAGTAAGCTCTTGTAATGGTTGACACATCATGTCAATTTGAGAAGTTTAGAAGTTTAACTAAGCCACTCAGCAGGAACCAGGGTCTCACTATGTAAACCTCCTCATCCTGGCAAGAGGAGAGGATGGAGACAGTGTAAATGATTCACTCACCGAAGATGGGCAGCCTGCATGCAACACAGGGAGGGAAAGAAGCTTGTTCCCCCACTTTTGCTGTGATTGCTTTGGCTGTATCCCCCACCTTGAATAATTGCCCCTCTGCCGTGCCACGGTGCCTTGCAGCCGGCCGAGTGCGGATGCTAACCTCCATAAAGCGTTAGCTAAATAACGCTTCCTTACTGTCTCAGTTACTCTTCTCTCATTGCTGGGACAAATACCCGACACCCAACCTGAAGGAAGGAAAGGTTTATTTAGCTCACAGTTATTGCAGGTTCAGTTCATACTCTGCTGGCTCCAAGGCAGAGAGGCACATGGCAGAGGCCAGCAGTTCATGGCGGCGGAACAGCAACAAAATGGTGACAGAGGCAACCAACCAACCAGGGCAGCAGAGAGCAACAGCCAGCATCTGTCTCTCTGTCTCTCTTTATATTACATTCAGGCTCTCTGCCTCAGCCTGTCTGCCTTAGGATATCTGCCCTAGAACACACCCATAATCCCAGCAGTACTCTAACCCATAATCCCAGCAGTACTAAAATACATAATCCCAGTGGATCATTGAGTCAAGTCTCAACTCCAAAAGTCTCGGCCCCATGATTGCATGAGGCTTTGGGAAGACAACTAGACATAAACCATAACACTTCCTTAATTGTGGTCACTGAATATTTTGTCTCAGCAATGAGAGAAAAATGACCAAGACAGTCCTGCAGATCCACGTACAGTATCTCAGGCAATCTGTGGCAAGATGTGAGCGCCAAAGGGCTTGGGTATCTCTGCCCCTATGGTGCTGTCACTGGTTGTGGCTCCCGTGGCTTCTCTCTTAGGGCTGATCTGCTCAGTCTTTGCATTTTTTTCTCAGATGATCCACGTTTCTGGCTTCTCTAAATTTTGGGGTCTCCACTGTACTTTGTCTTCACACACACAGCCTCACACATTGCCCTCTCAGAAACGCACTGCCTGGCCTCCAGGCCTTCTTCTGCAATCCCGAGGGAGGCCTTCTTTAACCCACAGCTCTTGCATTTTGTATGCATCTAAAATCAGCACCACGTGGATGATGCCAAGAACTGCCACTGGCTGGAGCAGTGACCAGGCTTCCCTCTTCCTTGGTGTAGGGGTCAAGTGCCTGGATCCCTGAGCACTTGGAATCCAGCCCTGAGGAGAAATTCTCTAGGTTGCCACCATTCTGCAACATGGTACTCTGGGGCTTTCTTCTCAAAAAGCATTTCCCTTGTGTAGTTTTGAGGCTATAACAGGTAAAGCCTTGCTGTCTCATGATGCCCACCTGTCATCCTTTGCATTCTCCTCCTGATTTTCAGAAGTCAAGGTCTCTGCTCTATTTTCGCAGCTCACAGCTTTATTAGAACTTCCTTTTTGGCCAAACTCACAACATTTTCAGTTATTCTGATCAGCTCTTTGCTCTTTTATTTTAACATATATTTGGCCAAAAGCACCCAGCTATGCCACCACCTCAACATTTCACCGCCTTGAAATTTCTTCTGCCAGTTTAATTAGTTCACTGCTGTTAATCTCAGTATCAGGAAATCTCATCTTTGGATGCAAAGAAAATGCAAATACATTTTCACCAAGCCATAATGCTCTTTACCCGGATTCTAACAACTAATGCAGTCCTTCCCAGCAGAAATCTTCTAAACCAGGACTTTACCAGCAGGCTTTCTATCATCCTTCTGGTCTTCTGAGCTCTGACCAGCATCTCCCATTTAGAACAACCTAAGATGTTCCACCTCCAGTCTTTCAGGTGGCATCTCTGAACCTTTCCAAACTCTTCCCAAAAGCCATTCCCAAAGGCTGCTGAATCATATGGTCAGGTATAGTCGCATGAACAACCCCACTCGTGGTACCAAATTCTGCCTTAGTTACTTTTCTCTCATTACTGAGACAAAAATATCCAACTCCTAAATTTAAGGGAGGAAAATTCTATTTACCTCACAGTTTGTGGAGGTTAAAGTCCATTATCAGCTGGCTCCAAGTCAGGCTGGTTTGGCAAAGGGACCCCCATTTTATGGTGGTAGAAGATACCAAATGCAACAAGAGCACAAGGGGAGAGAAAAGCCTTTTCTTTCCTGACACATGTGTAAGCTCCCCATCCTAGGGTGTGTGCATCACTTACATCTTCAATCCCAGCACTGGGCAACGAACCAATCACAAGCTCTGGGATTCAGCCATGCCTCAAAGCTCAAACCACCCCCCCACGACCACATTAGCATATCTGGGGGGACATCCAGACACAAACCCTAACAGCACCCCTAATCATGCTCAAAAATTTTTGGAACAAAAATGAATTTTGACACAAATGTGATTGTGCTTGAGTTGGAGGACTTCTCATGAGAGCTGATGCGACACATGGGGTCCTTTGTTGGTTCCTGACACTTCCGAAGTGGGTATTTGTGTATGTGCCACAGTGTAAGGACCAGACATTTCAGAGAAGTTGTTAAATCAGTTCCAGAAAACCCACACAGTTGCATTTAAAACGGAATCAAATTTTCAATATCATTTCAAGCTGTTTATGGGAAGTGCATTGTTCACCCCATTTCGACACGCTGCGTTCCAGTTTGCATGTTGAGCTAAAGTTTCCGCCCTCTCCCAAACACCCATAAGCAAATCACTAAATTTTAAAATATGCTTTGTGTAAAATATGCTGACAACCATGGTATAATTTGATGTAATAATTAAAGGGCATGCAATAAAAATAGCATCTCAAAATTATTTATAGAAAATGTCAGCACATGGCCTGTTCCTTTGATAGGGCGCCAATAACTGAACTTAAAAATGGACTCTCATGGGAGCTTCTTTTTAATAATTTAAGAATCATAGATTTATAATTAGCTCACTGGCTAAATGAACAAAACATTTCAAAAACAGAACAAGCCCAGTGGAGCAGGATGCGGTAGGATCTTCACGTTGCCCCGAGGTGGTGGGGTAGAGTGACCCGGTTCTCCTTGGAACAGGGTGACCATGGGCCAAAGGATGCCACCATATGACTTGGCCAATGACTTCCAGGGCAGGACTAAATTATACAGGTAGGGGGAGTGGGAATGACCCCAGAGGTGTGCTCGGAGCTGCATCCCCAGCCTTTTTAGGGGTTTGGGAGATTTTGGGATTTGAACCAGTGCTGAACTATATTCCCAGCCCTTTTTAAAATCAATTTCTTTAAGACTAGGTCTCCCTAAATTACTGAGTTGCCCAGGCTAGGTTTGAACTTATGATCCTCCTGCCTCAGCCTTTCAGAGTACTGAGACTCGCTGCCACATCCCACTGGAGTGTCTTCCATGGAAGACAGCCCCATGAGGTGGCCATCTCTGCATAAGGATGGACACAGGGTGGGCTTTGAAGGCACTCAGCAGACCCTGGAGAAGGGAGGCTGTCAAGC
>PVKN010021473.1:0-15516 GCA_004027915.1 Capromys pilorides
CCTGCTCTCCTCAGCGTCCTGGGGTCGCAGCACCCAGCCCCTTGCTTCTCTGGAGCCCTCCCTCCCCAGCCCCAGCCCAGCTCGCCCCAGGTAGTGCTGTAGTAGACTGCCCTGACAGAAGGCCATGGCTGAGTGGCTCCAGCACCAGGCCTGGCGCTCTGCCTGTAATCCCAGCACTCAGAAGGCTGAGGCAGGAGGAGTACACGTTTGCAAGCAGCCTGAGTGATTTAGTGATACCCTCTCTCAGAACAAAAAAATAAGGGCTGGGGCTGGGGACGTATCCCTGTGCGAAGGCCGTGGATGCAATCCTGAGGTATTGCAAACAAAAATAATAAAAAGCAGTGAAACAAGCAAGCCACTTACCCCGACACACTTCGTACCTCACAGTCCTCGAGGCCGAGCCCTGCTGTCAGGCTTGGTTTCTCTCAGGGTTTGCGGGTGGCTGTCCCACAGTTGTCTCTGGTCTCCGTAGTGTCTGTGTTCTCGCAGCTTCCTATGAGGCCAAGCGGGTTCGAGGCCCACACTTGCAGCCTCATTTTATGCCGCTCGCTGCTTCCCAAGGCCCTGACCCGAAACGTTCCCACTCTGAGGGTGCTGGGGTCGGGCCTCAGCAGGTGACGGTGGGGATGCGATCATCCGGATCAGCTCCTTTCCAAGTGTTTCTTCCGTGTCCAGGGCCAGAACCCAAGACCAGGAGCTTGTGGTTTGCTTAAGCAGAGAAGAGAATGTGCTGCTCGGGGTGTGGCTCAGGCTGGGGGCAGAGGTGGGGCTGGTCAGGGCGCAGGGCTGCCTCGAGGGTCCCTCAGCTCACCTCCCTGGGTTGTCACTGCTGTCTGCACCGGAGGGTCCCGCATCCCCAGCTTCTCAGAATTGGCTCTGCTGCCGCCACAGTGGGACTTAGCTGGGGGATGAGCAGACCACGTCCCTGGCTGAAGCCGGAGCAAAGCATTCGTCTCAGAGTTCTAAAAGATAAGCATGTCTCCCGCTGACCTCTCTGGTCCTCATTCAAATAATCTCTGCCGCAACACAACTACCATGGAGTCTAACCACTTGCTCATTTTCCCTGAGAGATGATTTGAACCACAAGTACATGTGGATAGAACTATTTAGGTAGAATGAAGTCCTTTTTCCCCAACCAGCACATGCCATGGCCGCTTGCAGGGAGCCGGTTCCTCTTGCCCTGCTGCGGAGGCCGCCTGGGCTCTGCTGCTGGCTCAGGTGTCCCTGGGGGATTGGACACAGGACACAGCTCCTGTAGCGCTCCGAGTGGGGAGAGGTTGGGGCACTGGGCCTAGGTCACTTGGTGAGCCACCCGGGGCCAGGCCACCACCGCCAGCTAATGCCTGGGGGTCTCGGGCCAGCACCGACGCCGTGTCCACCCTTGGGCACCGTCTGCTCTGATTCCTTGGCATTGTTTCCCTACACTGTCCCAAGCTGCAGCCTTAGGGTGAGGCATGGCCGGGGAAGGCGCCGTTGTGGCTGCGCCTACCAGCCCTGCGCAGCACAGCCTCGTGGTGCGACAGACTCAGGCTCCAGAAGGCAAGGAGGACCTCAGCACAGGGGCGGCTTACTCAGGCCACACTCCTACGGGAAGAAAGCCAGACCCGCGCGTGTAAATGTCGCACTGCCTCCCTGGTGTAAGAAGCCGAAAGGGGAAATAAAATCCAAACGGGGCAATAGATACTGCGAAAGAGAAACTGCTTGAAAGGAAGGATGAGGGAAAGGAGAAAAGAAAGGAGAGAGAGAGGAAAAAGCATATAGATATACACGATAGCTAAGGAAATTATACTACTAATTTCTGAAAGGAACAGTTAATGCTTAATTTTGTGATCAATATTGCATGCTTATATCTGGCAATCTGAACAACCACTTTGAAGACAACAATATGCAATATAACAACCATTGTTGTTGTTGAATACCTATCATCTTGTTTTTTTTTTTTTTTTTTGTCTTTTTGAGAATGTCTTGCTATGCAGTTCAGGCTGGCCTTGAGCTCATTTTTTGTAGCCCAGGCTGGTCTCGAACTCGCACCGATCCTCCTGCCTCAGCCTCCCAAGTGCTGGGATTACAGGTGTGTGCCACCATGCCTGGCTTATCATCTTGTTTTTGAAATTGTGCATCATTTGCTTTTTTCTTTTTTTAAAAAAGTTCTCTTAAAAAATATGGGCTGCTTAAGCCATGTTTGCTGACACTAATCTATGATCTCAGCCACCAGGAGACAGCTGAAGGATCCCAAGTTCAAACTCAGCTTGGGCAACTTAGTAAGACTTGGACTCAAAGTCCAAAAAAAAAAAGGCTGAGGTTATAGCTCAGTGCAAAGGGGAAAAACCAAACCCAAGGCCATCGATGGTGAACAGTGACCGGCACGGTGGGTACAAGAGCCTGAAGACGAGCAGGCGGCCTGGTGCAGGGATCTGTCCAACGGGCTGCAGCAGAGCAGGGGTGCGGCCACCAGCCCGCTGCTCTCCCTTCTGGGGACCGCCATTGTCTCTAGGAATGCACAGGCGGCTTCCCGCTGTCTCTGCAGGGAGATCCTTGCTTCCGCCTGGCTCATCCGTGCTGCTGGAGGGCGCAGAGCCCTCAGCATCCTGCAGCCACACCCTCGGAGTGGCCGGGGACTCAGCCACCTGCCAAACTCAGGGCAGACGGCATCTCTCCATGTGGGGGTGGCAGGGCTGCCTGGCAGAATCACCCGAGGGCCCCCCCTGCCCCCCAGCCCATAGAGTCCTGACTTAGGCTCTGCCACGCCATAGAGGTACGAAATGAGCACAGCAAACAGGTTTTGTGGTGACAGCTCTCTGGGAGCAGCCCGGCTGGACGTTAATCTTTGTGGGAGGGCAGGACAAGGCCGCAGAGCCTACGCAGTCCAGTTGCCTCAGTCTTGAGGAGAACACCTGCCTGGACAATTTGGTCGTTAGCAATCCAGTGTCTCCTGAGACTAACACTAAAAAGAATAAATAAATGCCCCTGCTGCTGTTCTTGGGGTGGTCTGTCCATCAGGCACACAGACCGCCGCCTGGCCCAGCTCTTGTCTGGTCTGTTTTCCTCATGCCTGTGCGGTTTCTCTCCTTGGGGTGCACGGAGAGACTGGCGAGTGCCTAAAAGGCCTGGCTTGGAATTCTATCCTGCAGCTTACTGTACGCCCTCCACATCCGAAGCCCACGTTTCCTTCTCTGTAAAGTGGGGAGCATAGCACTTAATTTAGAACAGACTCATGAGGAGGGTGCTGGTCCACACAGGAGCCCCACACACGAGGAATCTGCCCACCCAGCGGGGATCCCCTGGTGCCTGTGATGGGCCCGCTCCTGCTCTGGCCACGAGACGCAGGGCACTCATCAAAACCAGATGTGCTTGGTAGGGTCATGAGCTCATGGGGAGGGGAGGGGGGCAGAGGCCACAAACGTGCACGGCGCCAGGGGGTTACCGGTGCCCAGGCGGAAGGTGGCCAGGGCTGAGTGTGCCGCTGGACTGTCTGAAGCTCAAGTGACACCAGGAGCTACTGCTGGGATCCCAAGGCAGGGACCGGGGTGTACCTGGGGCTTGCCCCCAGAGACCTGATTTATGGATTAGTTTGGAAACAAAATGAATACACAGAAGACAGAAAATTGCTGAAGAACAACGAGGCCCCTTGCACGTGCTGTGCTGCCCACCTGAGAGCTGCTCACAGGAGAGAAGGGGGTGACAGTGCCTTCCTCCCCCAAGCCCTAGTCCAGTAGTCCAGGAAGGGATTTGCTCGGGGACTCTACCCTCGCCCTCATTTGGGGGACGCCAGCTCTCGCCCAGCAGAAGCAAGCAGCTCGGATGCTTCTAAACCTCTTCATTTGGGGCATGAGTCAGGGTTTCCTTGGCGCGCCAGCAGGGGCTGCCCACACCGGGCCATGGGAACGAGACTGGCTGGGAAATGCTCTGTCCCTAACTCTGCCAAATCCCGGCTCCAGGAATGCCCAAGACCTTTCGAGGTAATTATCTCCCGGATGCAACTTTATTACAAATCATTAACTTGCTGATTGGAAACCACTGAGCATTTGTGCGCCAGTGGACCTGCCCAGCCCAGCCCACAGATGCAAGTGCTGGCAGCCGGCAGGCTGTACCAGGCCCAGGGCCGCTCCCGTCCCCCTCGGGGGGGGTGGGGGGGTGGGGGGGGGTGGGGACGCAGAACGGTCAGAGTGGTCACGGTGGCTCCGCTGACTCGTGCCGCGGAAGCAGATGCTCCCGGGAGATCCAGGGCCCAGAATGCTCAGAAAGACCGTGAAATGGAAAGAAGGAAAAGTGAACTTAAAGCACCACGGCAACAATGGCTTCCCACGTTCAGCCGTTGTTTCCATGTGGGTGTCCTCTCGGTAAGACAAGAGGCCACGCCACTCGCACCCAGCGGGAGCGCAGCAAAGGCTGCTTGAGCGCCGGGCTGCCTGCCTCGAGGGTGTCCAGACACAGCGGCCACCTCTCCGCGTGGGCTGTGAGGGAGGAGGAGGCTCTGAGCAGCGTCCAGCACACGCAGGCCTCTGTGTTCGCTCTTCTTCCCTGTGACAAAATACCCGAGACGAGGAGCTTAGAGGAAGAAAGGTTTACCCTGGCTCAGGTTCCGCTGGTCTCACTGCTTTAGTCCTGTGGTGAGGCAGAGACGCTGCGGGGGACGCTGCTGATCCCGGGATGTGATTCCATCCGGATGGGCATCCGCCACTCACTCGCCTGTGGGAACTTGAACACCTGAAACACCCAGAAGCCGTTACCAAGGGCTCTGGAGGGGCGAGTGCGTCAGGGGTGCGGGATCTAAGGCTGGAGGCACAGGTGGGCAAAGTTGCCGCAAAGGTCCGGGCACGTATCAGCCCAGCGAATACTTGACATTCAAAATTTTAAGTATAGTTTCATTGACAGAGTTAGAAGCTGAACCATGCTAACTTGGGGACATATAGTCTGTTTTTAGAGACTTTCCCTCGGATCCGCCCACGAGGCTCAGGCTGGCTTCTTCCTGCTTCCTCTGGACTGGGTCCTGGTCTCCATGGTCCTCACACCAGTCTCCCATGATCTAGTTCCGCTGCCTGAGGGTCACCCTATACCTGTCTTGCTGAGTTCTTAGAAGTGGCTGTTGGGAGCCACAGCTAAGACTAAGAGAATAAGCTCTGTAGTCTGCAAGCATGCTGGCACCTGAGTATTTTTCTTTTTTTTCTGTCTGGAGCCGCCTTCCCGTGGGTCTGATGTTTTTCTTCATTTCCTACAGTGACTACTTTTCCCCAAGAACTAGTTTTTGGTTGATTTTATTTGTAAGCATGCCTGGCTCCTCTGCAGTACAGCCGGTGTCTCTGGAATTTCTTCCTGGCACAAGATGGGGAAAATTGAGCTCAGGCAAAGACACTATAAAATAAATAAATAAACAAACAAACAAATAAATACAGACAGACAGACAGACAGGGAGGTCCAAGACAGGTGGAAAATTAAAGCACATCAGTGGGCATTGTCTTTTTTTTTTAAAATGTATTTGGTACAGGGTCTTACTATGCAGCTCCAACTCATAGCGATTCTCCTGTTTCCAGCCTCCCAAGCGCTGGGATTACAGGCATGTGCCACCACGCCCAGTCTTTAGGTGCTGTCTCAGCATGCCCCTGGGGAGGGGCTGGCAAGGTATACTGGGGACTGAACCCTGGTCTCTGCGCCTGCCTAAGCAGGCGCTTTAGTCTGCTGAACTATCCGGCCCGCCCTGATTGTCCCATTTTCAGCCTCCCCAGTGCTGGGATTACAGGCACATGCCACCATGCCCAGTCTTGGTCACTGGCTCAGCACACATGGGGGCTGCTACCAGGGATCAAACCCTAGTCCCCATGCTTGCCTAAGTAGGCACTTATTATTTTTTTCCTTTTTTTTTTTTTTTGCAGGACTGGGGTTCAAACTCACGACCTTGCACTTGCCAGGCAGGTACTTGTGCCACAGAGCTATCTCCCCAGCTCCCTAAGCAGGTACTTATTTCATTGAGCTATCTCACTGGCCCAATGGGCACTTTTCTTTGTGGTATTTTGCCAGGTTGGTCTTGAACTTGCCGTGATCCTCCTGCCTCAGCCTCCAGAAGTCTGGGATTACAGACATGGGTCACCACACCTGGCAAGCAGGGCATTCTCAAAGGCAAAGAGTCCTTTACCTGCAGACCAGCAGGAGAGACTCCTGGGATCTGGGTCAGTGTAAGCCACTGCCTTCCCATGATGCCATCTGGGTCTTTCTGCTCCCACGCCCCCCTCACCTGAATGTGTCAGTTCTAACCCCACCCTGTCTTCACACAGGGCTTCACTCCATGCTATTCTAGCAGCATTGGATTTCTCTGTTCCTCGGTTAGCCTCATCACCTCCTGGCCCAAGTGGCTGTTCTGCGGTGAAGCCGGTCCTCCTCAGGTGACCCTCCCCTCCCGAGGCCAAAGCTGAGCTGTCTAGCTGGACAGGAGCCAGTACAGACTGCTCTCATTTAGTCCACTCCTTTGGAAAGACACAGGAAGGTAGGCGGGAGGCCAGGGACCACGCTGCTCCTCCCCCACTCTATTCTGGACAGTGACATCACTGCAAGACTTCTGGCTTTTGAAATTTGTGTATGAAGGGAAACAGAAGAGATAACTGTCTGAAAGGCAGGCAGTGCTAAGAGCTCCAACAGGAAGGCCACAGCTAATGAGGCCAGGAAATGAGATCATCACTTTTGTGGAATCATCGGCTACCAAGGAAACGAAAGGCTCTACACAGGAGGGGATGCAATGCAATTAGTGGAGCCATCTACACCGTAACCTTCAGTGGGGACCTAACCCCAGGCTGGGGATGTGCCAAGGCTCATCTATTTAGGATTTGTTTCTCCTTAGTTTTCTTCAGACTCAAGGGCCTAAATCAGCATGCCAAGGAAGGGACAGAGTGCCTTGCGTAAGCTCAGAAGCTGCTTTTATTTAGTGCAGGGTCTTGCTAGGCAGCTCAGACTCACAGTGATCCTTCTGTCTCAGCCTCCCCAGCTGGGATTACAGGCATGCAACACCACGCCTGGTTTTGATGGCTGGCATGTGCAAGGTGGAATGCATGGCACCACATGCCATGCCAGCCCTGGAACTGGGTGTGGTGACACACTCTGTAATCCCCGTGCTGGAGAGGCTGAGACAGGAGGATCACTGAGTATGAACTGCATAGCGAGACTCTGTACTAAATAATTAAAGAATGCATAACTGAAGACATGTATTAATGTGCAAGGCAAAAGGAGAGCATCCTCGTCACACTGAGGCGTGTGCATCCTCCCGTCTGTAAGGTCAGAACGGCCTCACTGTGCATCAGGGGCAAAGGCTGGCCACACGCTCCTAGCGCATTAAAACCCAGGCTAAAAAAACCCAGAACTGACAAAGTCTTGTCTATCTGGAGGTTTTAATATATTTATTTGAAAACCAAGGTCTGTGAAAGGGCACACCAAATAGTCGTGTGTTTTCTCTTCAGCCAAAGACTTGGAGACAAGTTCTTGAGGTGAGCGCAGAGTGAGGCTGCATGCACGGAGGAGCCGCCCGCTCCTGTGAGGGCTCCCGCCATGTACTCTCCATCGCCGGCTGGGCTGCCAACGGCCAGAGCTCCTGCAGGGGGAAGGGAGGGAAAGCAGTGGAAACAGGGTCATTCTTTTTTTCAAACTTTTTAAAACCATAGGCTGTTGAAACTTAAAGCTCCAAACCTGTCTTTCAGCCCCCAATATGCCAGTTTCTAAACTTCTAACAGATCTACTATTTTTATTCTTTTAAAAAATAGTGAGGCCAGGCGTGGTGGCACATGCCTGTGATCCCAGCACTTGGGAGGCTAAGGCAGGAGGATCGGTGTGAGTTTGAGACCAGCCTGGGCTACAAAAGTGAGTTCAAGGCCAGCCTGAACTGCACAGCAAGATCCTGTCTCAAAAAGACAAAAACAAAAACAAAAACAAAACAAAAAAACCAAACAAACTAGTGAGAACCCAATTTCTATCTGTAGACCTCTAAGTCATTCTGTGATGACTTGCCTCAAAGGTATTATGGGGGGATTCACTGAGACATTACGAAAGGCCAGAAGGGGCTACTGGAGTCAACTCAGTTCTTTGACAGTGACACTGTCAGGAGCTGCATGGGTAATGCTTAGGGAACCATCAAGAGAATTTTCAAATGCAAGTTTAAAGTCTCTCTGTCATGGCCGGCTCAGCCTGCCCAAGAGGTGGGGGTGGGGCTGGCGCAGCATGTGGTGCTGGCGATTGAACTGAGGTCCCGGCGGTTGCCTAAGCAGCCCCTTTAGACCACTGAGCTAACTTGCGAGCCCTCAAATGCAAGTTTAAATAGCAAAGTACTCAGTATAAATCCCTTGCTCTCTGGGGCCCGTTCTCCGTGGTGTGAATATACTTTCCTATAATGGCACTTCAGATTTCTCTAAAGCTTTCATTAATTGATAGTCAATGTGTAACACCCTTCAGGCTAGAAGTGCCACCAGCCTGTGTATTTTTGTCATATTATGTGAAAAGATACTATCCTTATATGGCAGAATACATTAATATTTTAATAGGGCTGGGGGAAGATAATTCAGTGGCTTAAGCATCTACATGGCAAGTGCAAGTTCCCGAGTCTGATCCCTGGTACCACAAACAAACAAAAAAACGAAAATGCGTGCTAGGTTAGGACTAGGGAAAGTGGCTTCTGTATCACTCATGTGTCTTTGGATCGTGCTGGCTCTGGGAGGGAAAAGGTGGAACCAGAGTGGCCGCTTCTCCCATCTCTCTCACCTGAAGCCTGGCTCCATGTTGCCAGGAATCTGGCAAAGGGTCATCGTCAACTGTATGGAGCTCTGTGGCGTGGTCTGACACCCACTCTCAATATTCAGTGTGTCCTACATACACTAGGTGCTCAAAATAGGCCAAAGAAATGAATGCTAAGGCTTTTAGAGCCCAGAGTATTTCTAAAAGAGACAGGGCAAAGAAGAGAAGTTACGCCTCAGCTACTTAAAATGTGATCTATGGACAACACTTACATCAGACACACATTCATGCCAGCACAGCACGCACTACGCAGGAGAAAGGGGATTGAACTAAGGACCTATGCACTGAGCTACAGTTCCAGTCTTTTTGTTTGTTTTATTTTGAGACAAGGCCTTGATGTAGTCCAGGCTGGCCTTTGAACTCATAGTGATCCTTTTGTCTTGGCCTCCTGAGGGCTAAGATTACAGACATGCCCACCACACCTGACTCTCTCAAAAATATTTGTTTATTTTGGGGTGGGGTGTCTAAGTTGCCCAGGCTGGGGTGGAACATGCAATCCTCCTGCCTGTCTCACACAGTGTCGGGATCACAGGCACGAGCCCTACGCTGGGTGAGACTCTGCTGAGGAAAGGAGCCCCGGGCAGGCTCACAGGCTGCAGCGGTCTCCGTCCATTTGCAGGGCCTGTGGTGCACAGACAGCCACAGAGCAGCAATGGTAATGTAATATGGGGCAGGGTCAGAGAAGCAAAGGAATCTCTGGTTACAGATACAGAAAAGGGCTAAAAAGGGGAAAACAGGATACCACGTAAGTAAATAAGCAGGGGGAAAGTGAGACAATGTCCTTGTATAAAACACTTGTGAAGTCTGACACTCACGTCTGGTCCCTTAGTCATCGATGTACTCAAAGGGCTCTGGGGGCTCTGGCTCTTGCTCTTCCTCCTCGATTTTGGGGCCGTGTGCCGCCACAGGTTCCACCAGCTCCTCGATGTCTTCACTGGTGTCCTTCAGAATGA
The DNA here is from genome assembly GCA_004027915.1 of Capromys pilorides. Taxonomy (NCBI): domain Eukaryota; kingdom Metazoa; phylum Chordata; class Mammalia; order Rodentia; family Capromyidae; genus Capromys; species Capromys pilorides. The sequence continues at coordinate 9,720 of PVKN010021473.1, forward strand.
TGATGCCTCCGATGGAGAGCTGTCAACACACAGGATGCCCAGCATGAGCTGCGCTCAGCGCCAGGGTGTTCTACAACTAGAGTGCGTGTCTGTTAAACTGCTCTGGTGATTCCAAGTACAGAGCTGAGGGAGAGCTATAAAAGGAAAAAGAAAATGGTGGCCCCTGTGGAATCTGTACAAAGCTGACCTGGTGGCGCTGGAGGACAGAGCACGTGACACTGCTACGTGAAGGCTGCAGTGGTTTCATGCTAGCATCTCCTAGCTCAGCGTCTGCTGCTGCACCCCACTGACTTCCTGCTGGGCCAGAGCCTCCTTTATCATCCAGGAACCTGGTGAAATCTGAAAGTCGCACTTGCCCAAGATGATGTGACAAGACACGCTTCAGAGGTTGTGAGGTTTGGGAGATGACCATGATTTTGGACACAAGAAAATTCACAAATGAAAAACCACTTCCCCCAATACTTCCAGAAGGATAGAGAAAATAATATAAATACTACACAGACATCTATAAAGCCCTGTGATGCAAGCCAATACAAACCAATGGGGAACAAGGCAAGGAGACTGTAGCAGGACTCTATCAAGATCTTTCTCAACATATTAGCAGGAGGTAAATCCATACTCCAAACTATTTATCCATATCTGGTTGTGCTAATCTTATTCTATTTGCTTGCCTGTGTCAAAGGAAATGGAAAGCTGCTCTCTGTAATTAAATCAGTCAACAGTGGCAGGGCACATCTGGTAAAAGCATCTTTCCACCAAAGCATATTATAGGGAAGGAAAGCAGCACAGGCACATTACTCAAATAATTTACATATGTATAAGCCTCTCTGCAGCTGAACCTAATCCAATTGTGCTCATCAGGACTCTGCCCTGCCACGCTATAAAACTGGTGTGCCTTACTGATTTCTAAATGTTTTTTGCCTTCTCCCCATGTACACATCTGTACATTTTAACCTACAATCCTTAAAAAGCTAGCTTGTCTTGGAGGCATTCTGTGAATGGATTCTGCCTCAATCCCAGGAATTACCCCAAGAACAAAGCATCAGATCACTATCCTAACCCTCCATGGCCTCATGTTTACTTGATCCTCCTAATGGACAAATGGATAAGAAACCGCTACCAGCTACCAAACAGGTGAAAATATCCTTGTTTACAAGAGGATTTCCTGTTTTTTGTAAACATTAGTTCTAGGTTATAACTAACACTTCATGCTTAACAGAAAAAGACTCCAACCCAGGTCCTGCAATACAACCTCCAGGAAGGCTAAGGAGGATGGATGACATGGGCCTCACGACACTTCCTCAGAGTGCTCCACTTTCACTCTAAGATACACAGGAAGCAGAATAGGAATGTGGCTCCGTTTCACAAGAATAGCTGCCCATTCAACCGCACTCCCAAGGAGGGTTGAGGGTGAGGGCTGAGTCACTCTTCATAAACTAAGGTGTAAGCCACTCTGTTTGTTTAGAGTGTTGTGGATTGAGCCTAGGGCCTTGTGAAAGCTAGCCGAGCACTCTATTACTCTCTTACCTATTAAGGTAAGCTACATCCTTATCTCTTTTTAGTTTTTTAATTCTCAGACAGGATCTCACTAAATTGCCCAAGCCGGCCTCCAACTGGCAATATTAAAAAATTTACTCTTAATGTGTATGCTGTAGCACATCCATAAACTTGCACAACCTTCTATTATCAAATTTGAGAACATCTACATCAGCCTAAAAGAAATGCTGCACCCATTAGGAGTCACAATCCATTTTCCTGTCTACCTCCCAGGAACCACAAATCTAACTTCTGATCCTACAGAGCACATTATTATGGATGCTTGCTACAGAGATAAACATACAGTACTTGGTGTATGGCTTTTTACTTAGCCTAATGTTTTCAAGGTTCAAATACATTGTAGCTTACATCGCTATGCTTTTCTTTTTAATAGCAAATAATATTCTATTGCATGTATCACATTATCCAGGGAAGGCATGTGGCTCAAGCCTATAATCCCAGCACTTGGGAGACTAAGGCAGGAGGATCACCATGAATCTGAGGTCAGCCTGGGCTACACAGTGAGTTCAGGACTGCTTGAACTACAGAGGAAGACCCTGTCATAACCAACTAACCTACCCACCCATTAGCCCACCCAAAACATTATTCATTTTTTTTTTTTTTTTGAGGGGAGGGCATGCATTGGGGCATGAGTCCAGACCCTCCACATGTTGGCAAGTGCTCTAGCACTAAGCTACATCCACAGGTTCACCAATGACACCAAATATGGACAATTCTATACCTGACTTCATGTGACGCCATGCAGCCATAAAAGAGCTGTGCTCACACTGAGGTCTGAAGTGACTGTGGGGTTACGTGTATAAGGTTTTATTTGGATCCAGGTTTCATCCTTAAGATTTCTCATGTGCATGCTAATATTCCAAAACTCAAAACATCCTATTCCAAGAGACAGTGAACCTGTATCCTGTAAAAGGAAATAATGCCTAAAGCCATGAAGATTTACACATAGGTATGTTTTCTATGTTCCACACTTTTAGCTCTCATTAGTATCATTTCTTGAAGGAATTATTCTTTTCTTATTGACTGGTGTTAGCGCCCTTGTCAGAGAGTCAGCTGGACTCTCAACTTAATTCCATTCTTCCCTAAGTCTACTCTTACACTAGTCCTACCCTTCTAGATCTTGATTCTTGTGCTTTTGTAGAAAGGTCTGCAATTGGCAAGTGTGATTCCTTCAATTTTATTCACAATGCTTTTGGCTATTCTGGGTCTCTTGTATTTCTTTATGAATTTTAGAATCTGTCCATTTCTGCAAAAATAGTGGCTGGCTGCAGCACAAGCTGAGGGTTACTGACACCGTGAGACACTCTTTCCACCTCTATCACATGGAACAGCGGTCTGCAGTGGCCTGCTGCAGTCCTGTCTGATTTCACTATCGAGGGGTGGCCAGTCTCTCGGAAAAAAACTGCCCGTGCTCTTCCTCTTCTGTTCTTAATGACAATTTGTGAAGGATCAACGTTAATATTTAACAAATATTTGTCGAACTCACTGGTGAAACAATCCGCCCCTGAGTTTTCATTGTGACAAGTTTTCTTATTTCTATATTCAATGTTTAGCTTTTACATATTTATTCAGATTTGCCATTTCTTCAGGAGTTAGTCTGGTAGTTTTGGTAGTCTAGGAATCCTCCCATGTCATCTGGGATATTTAATTTGTTGATTTGCAGTTCCTAATTAAAGTCTTATAATCCTTTTAAATTTATTTATTTTTATTTTATTTATTTATTTTCTTTGTGGAACTGGGGATTGAACTCAGGACCTTGCACTGGCCAGACAGGTACTTGTGCTCCTGAGCTATCTCCCTGGCCCCTTAATTTTTTATTTTTAAGTCAGGTGTGGCAGCATATAATTGTAATCCCAACACTCGGGAGGCTGAGGCAGGAGGATCACTGTGAGTTTAAGATCAGCCTGTGTTACCAAGTGAGCACAAGGCCAGCCTTAGCTGCATAGTGAGACTCTGTTTAAAAAAAAAAAAAAAAAAAAAAAAAATTGGAGGCGGAATCTCATGCTGCCCAGGCTGACTCCCAATGCCAGGCTCAAGTGATTTTCTTGTCTCAGTCTTTTGAGTAGCTGCGACTACATGTACACACGTCATTTTATTTTTCCAAGGTTTGGTGTAGTATCCCCTCTTTCTATCTTGATTCACTCATTCATTCATTCATTTATTTTTTGGCAGGACCAGGGGTTGAACTCAGGTCCTTGTGCTTGCCAGGCAAGTGCTTGTTCTACTGAGCTGTTTCATTAATCTCTGTGCTAGTATTTATCTGCTTCCTTCTGCCTGATATTGGTTTATTCTGTATTTCTTTATTTCCAGCTTATTAAGATTGAAGATTATTAATTTTTTTTTTTTCCAGATAAGGTCATATTATGTTACCCAGGCTGGTCTTCAATGCCTGGTCTCAACTAATACTCCTACCTCAGATTTCTGAATAACGGGAAGATCTTTTTAATTATCTTATTATTTTTGGTTTCTTTTAATAAGGAAAAGGCATTTGTAGCTAAATACATTCCTTTCTTCGCTGCTTTTGTTGAGTCTGGTCAATTTTGGAGTATTGTTGTTTCCCTTTTTGCTTCTAAGTAGCTTTAAAAATATTACTGCTTCTCCATTTCTTTTTTTCTTTTTGGCTGGATCAGGCTGCCTTAATGGTGGGTGTGGGGATGGAACTGCCATCTCCTGTGCCTGACTGGGACTGCCCGCGCAGGCGCTTAAACCACTGAGCTAACCCGAAAGTATTTTTATTGAATTTTTTTCTAAAAATCTTTTCTGCCTATTTAAGAAACTGGTAGTTTAAAACTGGTAGTTTCTGATTTCCCATGTATTTCCTCTTTGATATGCTGGCTACTTAAAAGGTATTATATCAACTTTATGTATTTCTGAATCCCCTAAATTTCCTGTTACTGACTGCTACTTTCCAACATACCTTGAATGATATCAATACCTTTAAATTGATTCATTTTATGGACTGATACATGGTGCATCCTGAGAATGTCTTATGTGTACTGGAGAAGAATACATATCCTGCTACCACTGTATGGACTCTTCTGTACACTGATTCAGTCTAGTTGGCTTCTAATGTCATCAAGTCTTCCAACTTATCTTTTACTTAGTCCTTTCATTTATTATTCAAAGTGGGGTACTAAGATCTCCAACTACTATTGTTGAATTATTTCTCACTTCAGTTTCCTCAGTTTCTTCATATATTTTGGGATTCTGTTGTTAGGCGCACATGATAACTGTTACATCTGCCTCATTCATCAATTCTTTTATCATTATAAAATACGTTTGCCTGAAAGTTGATCTTCTCTATATTAGGGGCCTATTGTAGCCTTTTCTGGATTAGTGAATACATAACATAACTTCCTATCCTTTTTTTGTATTTGTGTTTCTAAATTTAAAGCATGTCTCTTCTAGAAAGCACATTCTTTGATCATTTTTCTTTTCTTTTGTCTTTTGAGACAGGCTCTTACTATCTAGCTCAGGCTAGCTTGAACTTACCACGTAGCCAAGGCTAGTTTTGAAACTGCAGTGATCCCCCTGCCTCAGCCTTGTGTGCCACCACATCCAGGTCTCAACCAGGTTCTGCCTTTTAATTGGCATGTGTAACTCACACGATCACTGACAAAGTGTGCCTGGTGCCTGTTGTTTTGCTGTTTGTGTTCTGCATGTCGGATACTCTTTTGTTTCTCTCTTCTGCTGTCCCTGTTGACTTCTCCAACATTAATATGTATTTTTTAGTATTTCACTTTAATTACCTTGTTCCTTTTACTATATGTTTTTGAGTTATCTTCTTCAGATAGTCTTAAGATTACAATTATATCTTATATATCTAGTTTAATAACCAATGCAATTTCAATAGCATGTCATAACTTTGCACCTGGAAAGGGTGTTCCCGCACTCCTCTATGTTCTTTTCATAATGCAAATTATACCTTTGTATTCTGTTCACATCAGCACTGATTTATCTCTAATAATCATTCTGTGTAGGTGACTTTTGTACAGCAGTCCCTTATTTTCCATCCAAAGGGCTTTATTAATCCCTATAGTGTTTTTTTTTTTTTTAAATTTTATTTATTTATTTGTTTGCTTGTTGTGTTTGTTTGTTTCTTTATTTTATTTATTTTGTGGCTGGCTCAGCCTGCCCTGGTGGTGGGGGCTGGTGCAGCATGTGGTGCCGGGGATCGAACCGCAGTCCCTGCAGTTGCCTGAGCTTTCCTAAGCAGGCGCTTTAGACCACTGAACCATCT